>QNGE01003622.1:45833-79526 GCA_008508345.1 Paragonimus westermani
TGCGGGTTGGAATTATGACTCATAAACGAGAGAGCGCGCGTTGCATGTGACTAGCGATTTGGACAATAAAGATTGTGCTTTGTTGGACGCCTTCTCGCTACAATGGCACCATGTCTCATTTATTAGACACTTCTATGCACTCCCGTGAATGTAATTGTTTGCTAGTTTTTGTTCTGTGACCGACTTAAACGTTGTTCAATACATCTCAAACCAATGCAGTACGTATGTTGAACCATTGTATCAACACAGCTACGATCGCCCGCAACAGTTCAGGTTCCTACAAGAATGCATTCTACGAATCTCTTTAAATGTAATACGACGGTCAGTTTGAATCATCATGCGGTCATAATAAACAGTTGGTGTGTACACGTGTCTCTACGCTCCCCAAAGTTCACTATACTGCCACATGGATTCACCATGGATCTCTCGAACAGCCTTCTGATAGGATTAAGTGGATGTGGGCGTTTTGAGTGTTATTTCGACGACAGCCTTCACTTGAACTTTTCATGTTAAGGATTAAGTCGCTGCCGACACGTCTTTGTTTCACAATTCCCCGCTTGTGTTTATTTGATAGTCTCTTCTTATCTCTGATCTTCTGACCATTGTTCCTTAAACATAAACGCAGGGTTATTTTGGGCGTAGATGAAGTGCTTGTACAGGGCCCGCGGGTGATGTTTGTAGTGCCTGTCATGTATTACCCGTGAGCGGTTTGTACAGCTGTGTGTACCGGCGAGTTAAGTCGGCCGTGAATACTCTAGCAAAGTTATGTGCAACTTACGGAGTTTATTTGCCAGTTCTGTTATCTGATACCGTTCGTCGGTTCTATTTTCAGTCCGGATGGTTTTTTGGCCGAAATTCTGTGTATTGAATTTGTCGAAGCATTCGCTGTTTTGGATGATACGGTCTAATTTACTTTTTTATGAGACTCCTTTAGCTTTATCCACCCGGACTGTTTTCAGCCTTGCTGACCCCTCAGCCTAACAGGAATAGAGCTGCATTCATCTGTCACCTTTTCCCTATGTAAATGAACGACCGCATGCGCATCATTTCACAATTCCCTTGAGAACGATTTGCCAACCATATCGATTTGTTTACTTTAACTTTTTCGGATTCGTAGGTGCACTCACCTGCCACAAGTCCACGTCAACTTAGAAGTCTGGTTACCTCTAGGTAGTAGTGCAAGCTTTTGGTCCCCCTCTTCCAAGGTGACGGATCATGGTCCATTGGGTCCAGTGAGTCGTTGGGCGCTCCTTACCAGTTCCGATTTCATCCATCGGCTACGATCAGCAAATGTGGTGAGTTCACGTGAATGCCTACCAGACGCTTTTATACCCTTTCGATGTGTATAGCTATGTCTCTAAACGTGATTGTTCTGCTGTCGAAGAAAAAGGTAAACACATTTTTAACCCTCTGCCTCGGGTGTGACGGTCGCAGCCATTTCCTAGGCCTGATAGCTTTGACCGGCACCAAAATTATTATTCAGAATTGAGCTACTCGTTTATTTTCGAGTAGCCAAGACTATTGCGAGCTTGAGATCTAGTAAACCATGTTAAATCAAGTTAATCAAGTAGATGTCATGGGTGTTTTTGACTGTTCATTACTCTTGATGTTGAAATCGTTTTGGGGTTTTAGTTGGTTAACCGTTCAATTCTGGTTGTGCCTTTCTAAATTGTTTATCCTTTCCCGATGAAACGGATTATTGGCTAGGAGGTTTCATTTCATAGTATTCATTGGATTAAAGGGAATTGAAGAAGGTCGCGTACATCGTACGTCTGAATTTGTGTTGGACGGTTCGGAAAGAAAATACAAGTCAGACGGTTATTTCAGTTTACGATGGTCAGCAATAGAAGGAGTGTGATAGGGGAAGTTAGAGCATGGTAATAGGAGAATAGGAACCCAACTGTTGCTTATCGAACGTACACTAATCGCATTACGACATGCAACAGATAACTAGCTGGCATCAACTGTGAGGGACCAAGAGTATCATCTTCCTCTCGCAACGTCTCCAATTGTCAAGTTGTTTAACTATTCCGCTCGGTATCCCCAATAGCTACATAAAGTCTATGCTTGATTTAATCTACCGATGGTACGGTTACGACAGACTCTGGTAGATTGTTCCAGATTTGGCACGCCTGGACGCTAATATCGTGTTTTGCATAAGTCAAGCAGTCCAGTTGATGTTGGATTTTTGACGGTTTACCTCCAGGGTGGTTATTTCCACCCGGCACAAGTATTTTTTCCCAAGGGATATTGGGGTTGAATAAAGATCCTGCGTTAAAGTCAGGTCCTCTCTGATGTGCCGGTAACGCATTGAATGCTGCTCCGATTTGCGCAACCTGCTTGGTCACGGTAAGATACATAGGGTTGTACCTCGTTTGATAGCCTCACGAAGTGAGGGTGATAGTTTGGATATTTGGCTCAAGATGTGAATGTACAAGCGAATTGAACATAGTAGTGAAATCATCCAAAGAGCCTGATGAGTAACCCCAGTACCGAGTTGACTTTATTGGCCATTAACGCATCGTTTGGAAACAGGCTGAGATCACTTGAAGCAGTCATGCTGAAGTGGTTCGACCCAGGTTTTCGACTTCCAGGAAGTAATCTGTGCAGGCCAAGTGACAAAGGTTCATCACTTTACACCTAAACGTGTTAAGTGGAAAGGAGTTATCTTTAGCCAATAGTGTACTGTTTTTATATCATTGTGGCTTCTCACCTCTAGCCACACTATTCACTGTGCACCATATTTGAGTGTTAGCGTATAATTAAAGAAAGGAATTAAAAAGCTGTGGGACTTCAAGCGCAGGCAGAATAAAAAACAGAGGTCCTAATATAGCACGCAGCTGGTTGCACAGTACCAATTTAAAAGGGTGTCGTTCGGTTTGAAATCACAACGGTGGTTTTGGTGATAATCGGTGAGCTTCGGGAGGTTGAGATTTTCCATACCGTAATTACGAGGTTTCACACACAGTATTGATTGGTCTACTCTGCTTTAGAGAAGCCCAGTTAAATTGCAACAGTTGTTTTCGTTCGTCAGGCACTTTTGTCCAATCTGAACGTCAGGCAGATTGGTTTCGCAAGAATCCTATTCGAAATCCTTGTTGATTCTGTGCCAATAGTGCAAATCCAATGAAGTGCTTTCGTAAATGGTTGTCAGTTAAGCTCTCCATCTTTAAAGATGGGTGCTACTGTATACACCTTTCACGCCTTGGAAAGATTGTCGTACCGGGGAAATCGATTTAAAAGTTCACAGGTTATCTTTGACGACTTTATCACACCTCTTTATTACTAGAGTGGAGATGGATCGGGACTTGGAGATTTATTTCCACAAAGCTCTGATAGTTTTTGGAGCACTGTTTGCGTTGTGAACACAATTGTTTTCGTGAAATCGGCACTGATGTTACTAGATGTAGATACTGACTTTGAATGGTTGGTAACGAGCGTTCTTAGCTACAGGTTGATAAGAACGTTAGCGACTCCTCTGTTCTAGGCGATCATCTCACTTGTATTATGCAAATGATAGATTGCGAGACAGTATTTTGGGATGGCAACAAGAGTACTGTAGAACTGTTTTTGATTGGCACTAAGCCTGTTAAACAGCCCTAGCTGATGCTGACGTTTTTCGGTTCACACATCTGATGTCGCCGGATTATAGACCATACGCTAATCATCATATGCCTTTTCATTTCTGTCCAACCTACAAGTGTTTCAAGTGACTCTGCTGTCATTAAATATGTGCAGCGTTGTAGTGGGTTTTTGTACCTAGGTTGTCTAAGTGACCTGATCGGAACATGTTTGTCGGTGACTTTAGTAGCGGCATCGACATCAAACTGTCAGTGAACATCGAATAACGGATGTGTTTGCGCATCACATCAGCACATATCGTTGAGTGTCCTGGTCAGGGCTATCCAGTAATCTTTCCAAAAATTCTTTACGGAGTTTCGAGCTAGGGTACTATCTTCACACCACCCATCAATCCATATGTGATCATTGTGCTTAACACGACGGAGAACATGCTAGTTTTTAGGTCATCAGTCATGTTTTCACCGATTAAACTATAATCTGGCCTCGAAGGTTTGTGGGAGACTTTCTACTTTGTAAACCCTCTGAATTTTTCAGCTAAATGAGGTCTCATAACTACGTAGAATTCAAAAGCGAATTACACAAATTTGACATGACTTTCGGTGATATGGAAGTCAATATCAGGGTATTTTGTCAATCGTGTGTAGGATGTATGAGAGTCCTGCCTAGATAAGCTTGCGTATGCCATCGTTAGATGGGGGTATTGGTATAAAAGCACTTGACGAAAGCCAGAAACGATAGCCTTAGAGTGTCACATAACTCGAAGACTCGTTTTGCGTTTTCCGAGATCTGTCTGCTTGAAACTTGGTACCACCTGAAAGTTGGTAGTGAATGGTAATCCATGGCCATAAGGCTTGTTCAGTCATGCATTTGATTAAAAACGATGCTGTTCAAAGTCTTGGTAATAGAACGAGTATTAAATGAGCAGGCATAGGTAGCTTATTCACAGTAGTCACTTGGAGGTCAGAGAGCCCACATTTAGCAGCTACAAACCTCCATTGGTGTAAACAGTGAAGTGTATTGATACGACTACTCATAATCTTCAGAGGGGGAAAATTGTCACTGTCATCACCTGTGCTTCCTCTCGTGGTTTGCAAATTTACGACCACTGAATAAAGCCTTATTAGATTTGTAAAAATCTAGACGTATTCCGATTGGTTTTCACTGACCTATCATATGTGGCCGATTGTGGCATCAGTATCTCCTCGAATTCACTTTTTTTGCTAAGTAGAAGACAATTTCTCGGGTTGAGAAGTTAACATTCCAATGAAGAATTCATTGTGAAGATTGTGATCGGTGGTCGCTAGATCCGAGTCATTACGAAATGTTTGAGTCTTGCCGTGGCTTAACAGCCTGTACGTCTTGGTGCACCGTATGTTAGCTTGGTTTTGCGATAATCACCTCGACAGAACAGTCTTCCTCAAAGCAGGCTAATTCTTGATTGATTGATGAACTACACTTCTCCAAGCTGGAGCCTGGAAGAATGTTATAGATTTCTGTACACTATCTGTCGCGCAGTAAGGTCTTTGATTGGAGATCACGATAATTTCCTTGTTTAGATCTAAGACCATGACTTCGCACAATTGGGTTATTTTCATGTGTCGGCCGTTTGCGCAATGTGAGCTGTGTTATCATGTCTAATGCGTCCCGTAATGTTAGTAATGAAAACTGTGCTGTTGTTGGTCCTGCCCTCATTATCCCCTCCTGCTTAACTCATGAACCCGATTTGCAGCATTTACGCTCCAACTTCTAGATTACGCATGACTAATCTTGGTACTGCTGTCTTAGTAGGCTCCAATCCCCAATTTCTGGTTTCTGATTTTTGTTGTCCGCCACTTAGTCACTTGTGGCAACTCTAGACACTCTCCACTTTCACACTAAAATAACGAGTTGGTCAGCAAGCTGCTTTCGATGTGTCCTCTTGGTGGCATCCGAAACTGGCTATTCGGTGCTAGTCGTGCACTGCACGTCTCCTCCTGGCTGCCCTTCTCAGCCAGACTATGGTGAATGTAGTCCTCAGCACGGCAGCCGCATTGATCGGTTGGACTCCTGTCAACGGCCAATCCTATCTCACCTACTCGACGAGCCCTGGCAGAGCTTGCTCTGAACACTTTCCGACCTCATTATTGTCTGTTTATAACATTACCAGTTGTTATGATGCCATTGCCAAGGGCGTTTTAATCGGATCCTGATGTTTCTCCAAGACACATGCATACTTTTGATGAAGTTGTTTTAACCGGGATAGCGTAAGATTTCAAGTTGATGATAACATCTCGTCGGTCCAGCAGTGGTGAAAGACTTTTCCAGATGTACGTCGTATGCAGATTACTTCTAGTCAATATTCTCTTCAAGCATTGTGTGCATCATTGTTTCGTTCTCATTTTGTGGATCAAACCTGGATTCAGGTTAATCACATAGCTGTTAGTCGCCGATTGCGTAGTTCCATTCAAGACCGTCGCCCTTAACAAATGCCTTCTTATTATCATCATCACCATCATCATCATCAAAGACGTCAATGCCTTGGTGGTTCGGTCTCATCTTGAGTGTATATGCAACTCTGAAGAGAGAAACAAGTTCTAGCAAGGAAAAGAAGATAGGGAGAGGAGGAAGCCTAACCGCTAGTCTTGATTACGATAGAACCTACTAAGGAGATAAGCTTAACAGTTCGAACATTGCGGATCCCAGCTGCTACTGGTTCGTAATCTCGAAAACGATTCGAACTGCAACATGTGACATAATAAATTCTCAACACAACGATGTATATTTGAGGTGTCTTCAAAGTTTGTTTGATATCGACCAGGAAATTTCTTGTGGCAGCTCAGGCAACAGTCTGTTTGTCAATAAGGAAGCCTAGTTATCTGATGGAGTCAGTGAAATGTAAGGCGTTTTTACCTCAGGGAATATTGGTAAACTCTTCCAACTTATCCTCATCATTTGTCTGAGCTGTCCACCTGCCAGCGGGAATGTTGGGGGTAGCCATCTGTAATCATTCGAGAAAGTCATGTAGCTGGATGGTGCACTTCGAGAAGTAGTTTAAATGGTCTCCCACTTACAGCTCCGTTTTTGTCTACAAGCTGTAGGTACATTGACTTTGAGTATCTAAGGTTGGCCTTGGGTATCTTTAGTAACTGGATCTCCTTTCTGTTTTTCGTTCCCTAATTCCCTTCTCCATGATTTTATGGCAGTTTAGCATTAGTGTGAAGCACTGGTGTATTGTTGTCTGTGGTGTTGATGGTAATTAGGTTACCGGTACACCTCCGTAACACAGAGGTGGCACGATCCGCCGTTCACCTCATCAGTGACGACGAATATTCCAAATGGAGAATTTTCAGACGAAAAAGAAAAAAAAAATGCGAGGCTGGTAATATGTATGTCGTCATTCTAGTGACTGCAGTATACTGTCATCTCGATTATCTTTTGTAACAAGCGATTTGAACATTCACGAACTCCCCAACAGTGTAGGCGACGTTTACCCACTTTAGTCAACAAAACCGAATAAGTAGACAATCTTGTTCTGTAAATTCAAATCTACCGAGACGAACTGAAATCTGCAGCTATAGTTCGGTTTTCAAGTGCAATCAGACTGCTAACCCGAATGGCCCCATGTCGGGACTTAGCCTTTACCACTCAAAAGGGCAGTCCAGCTGCTCTACAAGTCGGAATTATTATCGGAGGACGCGAGCGCTTCTTGAACGAAACGGTCTTGCTTGGTGAACAACCTTACATATTGCCGGCCAACAACGGTCCTTTTTATTGATTACCAGGCGCATTCACCTTAGTGGACCACTTCGTATTTTCAGAGTCGCTTAAACGTATAGTATGTCGTAAAGGTGAGCGGACGTACTATCGGTGCCTTATTGTCACACTTTCGTTCAAGTCAAGATCTGTGCTGAACTGTTAAATAAATTTGAAACTAGAAGCGGCGTACGTTAGGTCCATCCACTTTTACTATGTTTGCTCCATCTTGTCACTGGCGAAACAATAGGGGAACGTTTGTGTGGGTCTTGAAATGCCTACGTGAAATACCCACCTAGTAGTATCCTCCTGTCTAATTGTTTTCATCTTCTCTCTCTTCATAAGGCAGTTTTTCTTTTCGGTATTTTTTTCGTAGTTGTACCATTTAGTCACTCGAGCCACAATGTCATCTAATCTTGCTCATCGCTCTTCATGTGTGTGCCGGCGGAAGACATCTGTATGATGAAAATGTCGTCGTTTTTGAAATGAGTCTAAATGGAGTGTATGTTCAGCAACTGCATTCATTTATTCCCCCTGTGATAATGTCAAAATTCACATAGTAGTAAACCACTTGTTTCATACGTCACTTTGATGCTGTCGAGTTACCTAAGCTTGACCAGAAACGTTCGTGATAACCTGATTTAGTAAACTGAAGACCGACACCTTTGAGGGGAATGCGGCCCGAAATGATCATTCTGTTGAGCCATTCCCGACCGTTTTATCCTAACATTTAATGATGTCGATTGGTTGTTCCGGTATATCTCAGCACTCTCCGATAAACGGACACAATGTCTCCAAGCGCTAAAGGAATGCATGTTAAACTGATACCTAACTAGTGACGGTTCAGGAGCATGAGGTAAAAATGCGAGCATGCTTTGCTGTAAATATATTTCGTGTAAAGGCTTCGTATGGGTTCTGGGACGACATTTCTTCAGTGTATTCAGCACATCGTTTTTTGGCTCTGGTTTTACACACCGGATTATTATGTGGTTCTCGTTTATCTGTATGTTATTATGAAGTAATCTGCCGACAATGCGTGCATGGTTGATTTATCGATGGTGTTATTCTAATTTTTTTACTCTCACAGTCACGTCTAGAATCACTTTGCTGTTCCCATGCGCAACGGTTTTTTCAAAATCGTCAAGATTACTCCAGAGCCACATTCACCACGCCATCGTTTTGCAATCTTCCTTCCGGTTGCAACGCATCGTGTCACCGAGACCGTAAGTATCTTAATTCTCCATTTTGTTTACTCTTGCGTTATAAGAGTTTGGGATTCAGGCCTCTCGATCGCTTTGCGCGCATTCGTAATATCTTTTTTATTATTGATCACCATGGCTCCGTTCAACCCACAGTTAACTCAGTGCATTCCTAGACGAAAGCGTGAGCAGAGATAGCATCGGCCAAATTGTTTGGACCGTACGTGTGAACGGCGTTGATCTGGCTCGCAGTTCTACCCTTACACTCATGTGACCGCTTCTCATCATCGATCATATAGATAAGCTCACTACCGATGGCGTGAACTTTTCGACGGCGATGCTGGATTCCAGCAGGAACTGGGTGAAAGATCCCTCCAGGAAAGTTGATCCCTTGGATCACTTGACGGATTCCATGTGCTGTAACTGGTTCAAAGGCCTACGAGCACGTAAATAGGTAACAGATTAAAGGTCAGTGAAAACGGCGTATAACGGAACGACAGTCAACGGTAACGAACAACGGACTACAGAGTATGCACGACTAGTTCGAAACTTCCCGGCCAACCCAACCATCCGAGGCTAGCGCATGAAAACAGAGTTCCTTTGTCACTCAATCCGACGACAACACAGTCACAAACCAGATCATATTCAAAGGGTTTGTGGCCAATAGAAAGATCAACTCAAAGGTGGACCAAATGAAAAGCCAAACAGTACAATGATGCGCATAGGCGGGATGTAGGCATGTGAGCGTTAAGGCGCGTAGGTGGGGTGCCAGAGATTTGGCACAAGAGTTGAAGGGCGAAGTGATGCATGACCGTGCCAACTATGAAGGTCACTCGTCAGTGTACTTTGTTGGTCTTTGTTACAATATTTTCGGGAAACTGGTAACTTCCCCCAACATTATGAGGCAGTAGAATCAATGGATAACAGAATCAAACTGTGAAGTTTCCGAGCTCCCGTGGCTTCTTTGCTCGGCTAGTAGAACGATTGCCGCGTTTGTGTATGCTTTCTCTCGGTCGATTGCAGCTGAAGCTGAGATGTTCCACGGTTGGGTCTTTTCTGAATTACCGACTTTCGTTGGAACCTGTAGCCTCTCTCCCCTTATTGCTTATTGCTAGCGAGTTGATCAGCTTTCGGTTATGATTACTACTGATGAGTAGTCGGGGATTTGGTTTATTTTCAAGTTGACCATCACTCACATTTGATCGCAGCGTTCGCATTCAGATAGATTTTCCAGCCAGCCTCTTTCGAAAAGAAGCACTAGACTCGAGTTTCGCTCTGATTAGAGCTCATCAGTAGTGCATATGCTTGCCACGGCCGGGATGTGAACTCCGGTCATTCCAATCATGAGGCAACCGTGTTAACCACTGCGCCATTGACCTCACATTAGGCACGATCGAATTATCAAATCTGAACGCTCAACCACTCTCGCTTGTGTGATTCCTCTTTGCAACCTGTTGATACGCTCTGCGAATTGTTCTTATTCCTTCTGCTGCCATGTCTTCATTTACGGCAGTCATCAGTTACCTAATCCAGAGCATGGTTCAGTCAAGGCATTTACAACGATGTTCTGGGGGATTACCGTTGACTATTCGAGCAGATCATGGTTAGTGTTCATTACTGTGTAACGATTGAGAAGCCTTGTAGGCTTATGTCAGTGGGCCCTGGTGTTGTTATAATGTCAGAAATTAATGTTCTTCCAACCTGAGCCATTGAAGGTTGATAAAGGTGGATTAACTCTCTCCATTCGGTTGGTCACATTGCAACTCATTCACAGATCACGTCATCTTGGGTTGTGGAAGTGGTTGTACTATCGGTGAATCGTCCATTCTAGAACACCCATGCACACACTCGTCCAACTTCTAAAGTTGAATGTGCAGTTTTTCAGTCCGTCTTCCACATTCCAGTTGGCCGTTGAATGCCGGTCTACACGCCGAGCTCGTTGGAATTGTGCTGAGTTGGATGAATGGATGATGATCCCCCAGGAGGTCAATTGGGAAGTGATGGCAGGATGAGTGACAGGTATTCATCAGGGGTTGTGTAGACGGTGGTTACCGATCTGCCATAGCTTCATTCACTCCGGTTATTCCACCAATCAAACCACTTTGAGCGATACAGTGCACTTTCACTTCTCAGTCTGTTTTCAGTCGCATGACTTAAGGGGACCTAAGAACTTTCATTCATACTCTAACGGGTTTCATTACCGACATATAAGTCCACCAATACCATCGGCCGCAGCTGCACGCTCGAACGCTGCTCGCAATCACACTGCATTTGCCACAATTTAGACGGATACTAAATATTTTTTGCTTCACAACCCGCTTCCTTTTTGTTTAACCCTTTGTGTCGCACTTCCTACGGCTGACGATAGGAAGAAATTGGTTCATGTCGCAAACTACTTATTTCTAATGCAATCTTTAAACGAGTGGGTCATATGTAGTGCTTTTCTTGCTTCCATCAATTGCTTCAAGTGAAAGAGATGAAACAAGAATTGTGGAGTCGATCAAACCGATCAAAAGTTCAGCATCTTATCGGTAGGCATGCATCGTTTACTTGTTCGTGTAGGTGGCAGATCCGGATATTTATCCATGCTTTATTTGACCTTTCATAGGTGCCTTAGATCCACAGTTTTTTCCAGTCGAGTCGGATGTCGTTGATGTTTGTGTTCAGTCACACTTACTGAGTGACATCGGGTGGTAATCAGCGATGAGGTTAGGCGATGGTTTCATTTTTGCCCTTTCCATCAAATATGCTTACTTTGACGCAACGTACTAGGTTACCCATGATCGCAGTGCTGTCACGTTGCTGAGAGCAAGAGAACAAGAATGGAAAGGTTGTCAGATTCGAACCCATAATTCTGTCATCAGCACCTTGTATTGCCGCTTTAGTTCAGACTGAGGTTGTGGTGCTGGGTTACAAAAGGTCTCATTTCACCTCCAGTTTTTGATACCCATGTACATTCCTTGTTTTTGAAGGCTTTGTTATTGTGCCGATTCTCGTAACTAGTGTGTTCTTCCCAATTCTTTATGACTCCATGCCTGTTACATTGTTTAAACCATTTTGGTATTGTACTGGGACAGTTATGCATGTGTGGACGCTTCTGCTCATTTCACTATCCCTCTACGTTTTTATTCTCTGTGAACTGTGATGCTTATGTGTTTGTTTCCATGGCCAATTTCATGTCGTTTCGAGCTTTATCTCCGACTGTGTACACCTGAGGTAACAGTATTACTAGTCCAATCAAGTTTGTTGCGGTGTATTCGTATTTAGCAATCTTTAACTCAAACGTAGACAGCATAATCATTGACGAATTGGTTTTTGTGCTTTCTCTACCCAGATTTGCTGTCCTTCCTAACTCAGAGCGGTGCTCATTCAGTTGAAACCACTTCAAACATTGACCCGGTAAATGCTATGCTTATCAATTGGTATCCGAACGGCATTGGCTGCATGTCGTCCACATTGGCTGCGGTTCCGTTCACTGCTTGCGATTCGGTCATAGTCAATGCAAACTGGTCAGGATCATGTGTTCCACATCGGTGGCTACCTCCACAAACTGCATCGCCTCAAGAGAACTGTGTTTATGAATCTCATCAAGCCGTAAAGTTGACGTGGGCAAAACTGAAAACAAGTCTTCCGCTGGTCTACCAACTCGTAGATCAAATGCGCTTGTCACAAGGTGACTTTGATGAACTAGTGGACGCGGTACGTGACCTTTCGGTGGGCTTGGATTCACGATGTTGTGATTCTTACTCATCTACTTGTTATTGACCAGATAAGCGACGGCGTTGTAATTCGCGCTGTCCTTTTTATGGCCTTTCATGCTCTCTGTGCTGTGACTAATGTGAATCGCTTTTCCAACACTGCTGTAGCTACGTAGTGGGATTTCGAGTATTCGTGGTTATGTGCGGGCTGAACTACTGCCAGGATGCCTAGCCATAACCGTTTGTCCAAAACTCTGTACCACAAGGCCTCTAGTAAGCGACAGCAAACTGAAAGTAGTACCACTTATTGCAAAAATGTATTTTTTTCTGTTCCAAAGGTCAGGGTGACTACAGTTAATCTATCTGGTTTGAGTGACAATTTGATTATCGTGTCAACCGGATTAGCTCACTAAATTACCGAGATGTGCGGACCGTTACACCGATTCAAGGTCCACTGTTTTTATGTTACTCAACCTTTAATTACTCGCAAGATCAGGTGGTTAGGCAATCGGTTAAAAGTGCCGGCTGATCTGTCAAACCGAGCACTCTTTACTGATGCTACGGCCAACCGACATATGGTGCGATGTGGATAAGGGATGAACTGGCGTAGAGAAATGAAGTTCACCACGGGGCGGACCACTGTGGTCGGGTTCGTCTTCCGAGCTGGAGATCTCGAACCTCACAGTCAGTGGCTAGAGATGTTGCGTGAGATGGCGACTTATCGGTGTCAGCCAGTGAAAGCCACAAGGTCCTGCCGATGATTTTCAACCCGATTATTTGTTTGCAAAATGTAAGGACCTTAACGCTGAATGATTGAGCGTAGAATTGAGTGTTTTTAGTTACCATGTCCCACTCCGTTCCTTTCTTCCGCTTCCTAATTAGAGCCTTTTCTCTATGATTGTTTGACAGCTAGACGTCGGTGTGAACCACTAGCTTGTTTTCAGTAATGACGGTGGTGATGATTACGCAGATCTAATATGGCGTTGTGCATTTATGATGGCTGGTTGGTGCCAATAAGTGGTTTATTAGTTCTTTAGCTTCGTATCTCGAAGGATACAGCGATTTTCATCCATTTCGTTTGCTTGTGGCTACTAAGAGGCATTTTTCCAGACCCTTCTCATTTACCCTCCCTTTACCCCGTTTGTCGACATTTCATTCGGTTGGCATGTAGAGTTCGAGGTGAGAAACGATTACTTGCTATGAAGGAATGAAGTCAGTTTAGAGTAGGTCAGCAGTCTTTTAGGTCGTGTTTCTTTTCGGGACTGAGGCTCTCGTGCCCCGCATAGTCAGCAGTTGGAGACTTTGGAGGTGATAACGACTGATCAGGTTATTGCCGTGAATGTTGCCGTTGTTTGGGTGAGTTAGTGCTAAAGTAATGGACACACTAAAAACTACACAGAAGCCATCTGTTGTGTAGATTTTGCCTTCCTTTCACCCTCAACGCGGTTTGTTTGTTTGCTGTTCTATCTTTCCTCCCTGAACTAAGGTTTCTTGCGAATGTGTTGTGCTGCTTTCGAAGGTAGCAGTGTTGCTACCCGATTCGGTACCCCGTAAGAGACTACACCGAGAAAACTTTCTAGGTTGCATTTTTTGTATTTTTAGGTGTCTGTTTAAGAGTGCTTGATTGCAGAATGTGTTCATCGAAATATAGCATGAAGTTAGTAAAGCTGTGTCTTCGGAGTTCCGTACAGAGGATTTTTGAGCACTTTCTCTTACCTGCTTCATTGCACAGGACACATTAATTTCTTTTGTTTACATAGTTGGGGGTATCGATGTTCTGATAAAGAATAATTGTCTATTCATGTTAAGATAACAAGCTTTAATACCTATTCTACATGTGAACCAACAGGTTGTTCATCAGAAGCCACCGCTATGGTGTCCGTCTACTTTTAAGTTAGGCCATCCTCAGTTTTCACTTATGAGGTTAATTTAGAATAGTTTGAAAAGAGTGAGACAGTATCTGAACTGAATGCTCGACCTGTGTTTTTTAAGGTTGGGCTTGGTTTTGTTAACAGGCGTCTCAACAAGTGCCACTCACTGCCCTCCACTCCTAGCTGTTTTCCATTTAAGTCTTGTCACTCGACACTCAGCTATCTTGTACACGTGCACATCGTTTCTAACCCACTGTTACACAGTTCCCATGAAGGTCACACAGATGGGGGTGTATTACGACCCGTGTGGTCAACCAAAACTAGGAGTGCTTAGGACACGATAACACGGTATACCAATGGCAAACGCGTATTACAGAACGTAAGCAAACACCAGAAGAACACGTAAGACCTTGGCTTCCTGCCTGAACTGTGTCTAGTCAGGCTAAAGATGACAGCAAACCAGTGTCTGCATACTTATGAATTTTCGTTAGCCTTGGGAAATCTTTCATTATTGCAGTGAATGTGGAAACGGTCACTTAGAGTACAACGGAGAAGCAAGCGTCAAAGCTCGTTTTTGGCACACTATGACGAAATCACAATGCTCTTCAAAAAACTCCGAAAAGTAAACCACTTTTGGAGAAACCAAGTTTTCTCTAACTGAAAGAATATTCATCCGGTCGAATTTTTTGTATGCGCGAGTTTTTCACCACTTATTCCTTCGTACTCGAAAACTTGTTATTCCTGTTAACTTCTATCCGTTCGATCCTACTGCCATCTGGTATGATTTCTTTCTTTGGTCCTTTTTACTGAGGTCAACTTGCTGTATACCATAAATGTTCCAACACTTGGTGATCGACCCAACCGCCAGTTTTTTGGGATTGGTGAAAAGATCTGTTCTGGCTGTTTTAATTATCTGTCAAATTTGTCACTGTGACGATTGAATTTCACCGCTTCCCCAGCTGAAAATATGTCTGTCTCTTCATCCATTCTGTTTATTTTTATTCAAAGGCCTATTCGTCAGCATTTGCCTCGGAAGCCGAACGGAGATCACACTACTATAATGTCTCGTGTAATTGGGTGCGGCGCTATCCGAATCGATGGAAAGCGTGGACGAAAGGTTGGAAGGAGAAGCAGAATCTGACCATAGCCGGTTTGTTCACTCTTTATGGCAAATGGGTGATCCCCAATCTCCATACGGGTGAGTTACATTGTGTATCCATGCACATGTCTGTTTACTCGTGTGTATGCGTTTATTTGGCGAGCAAGGAATGGTGTACAGATGTATAGGCTTTTGATTCATTCACATGTTTCTTTTTGTGGTCAGAAATACTCTGCATGGTATATGAATACTCGTGTTGGATGGTTTTTAAGTTGGTCATTTGGTGTGTAAACGTTTATTCACTATGCTAGGTAAAATCCTCAGTCCAATTTCATGTGAAAATTCACACTTTTATCTTGTCTCGTTGAAGTGTAATATTTGGTGTTGTTTACCACGCAAATGTCTCGGTATTACGCAACAAGCTGTGAAGCCAGATACATGACGCTGTCTTACTATGCATCGGTCAGCCGGGTTCCTTGTTTGTTGATTATGTATTTTGTTCTGGAGACTTGTGTTAGCACCTATGCCAGCATTTAAACGCAGATGCCGATGGTCAAATGCCTGATGATGGTTTACAACCACCCTCGCTGAAGGGCGTTGTGTTCTTAACATCTGTAGAACTTGAAGGTGCAACCAGAAGGGTTATCGTTTATTTTACTTACTACCTCCGCAGTAGTGCCCTTAAGTCGAGTTTGGGGTGTAACGCTAGTGTCAAGATCCAACCGTGTATCCTCTATCAAATCAGCAGCGTTCCTCGCGCGAGGCACAAAGAGACATTTTTCAACTTAGTCTTTCTGAATGCGAAGGCTGCGATCAAATGTGAGTGGTGGTCAACTTGAAAATAAACCAAAACCAAATCCCCGACTTCTCGTGAGTTATTGTTAAGTCCCAAAATTGAACAACTATTTTGGGACTTGGACGAATGCTAGTGGTGATAAAGCCACATTCGAACAAACCACACTGAAAGCAACGTTTGAAATTTTTCAAAGGGTAGATTCCTCCTCCTGGATTACTCCTGGTGTTCATGCATCACACTGGTTGTTGAGCCGTAT
Organism: Paragonimus westermani; assembly: GCA_008508345.1. NCBI lineage: Eukaryota > Metazoa > Platyhelminthes > Trematoda > Plagiorchiida > Troglotrematidae > Paragonimus > Paragonimus westermani. Next base: position 62,067 of record QNGE01003622.1, read on the forward strand.
GATATTATCGGGAAGTCATTTGATATAGAGTCTTCCTTGAAAAGTACATATCCACATTATGTATTTTTTTAAGTTGTGCTGTGGCCTCGTGGCAAGCTAAAACGGAACAATGAATAACGGCACGAAATACGTATACGAATGCATGCGAATCGTGATGACTCGAATCCAACTGACTCAACAGAGAAACGGCGTGACTTCTGGAAGAACTATATCTTATTATCAGTATTTACGTATCTGAACCGTGAAAATAGACTCAGTATGAGATCAGTTCACCGCCATGAGATGATCTGAGGAAAAAACGGCAAAAACAAATATTCGCAATTGTGGGGGTAAAAAGTCGAAATTAAGGAATTAAAACATTTTTCGGGAAAATCGCAAAAAATTTGTCGTTTCCTGAGGAAACGAAACGTTTCCCACAGATGTCAACCGTATTACATTGTTACAACGATTTACGAATCTGAGGTTCATTTGCTCAACCGAAGTCAGCGTTATTGAAAGATAGGGGTTCTTTCCACATGTTTCAGCCCAATCAATACCCAAAGCATTCTGTTACATCTTTACTTCGGATATATGCCCTTTATCTGCCCATTTGCTCCGTAATGTGTGTTGTTCACCCTCGTAAACCTAGACTCTGATCATGATTTTGCACGTAGTGTTTCTTCTCTTTTGTCCCGTCTCCGGTTCTCTCAGTTGCAATGCAAGCGATCCAACATGTGAATCAGGCTCCGAACTATTTTGCCAACACCGAATATGCTCTCACACTAGACGTGCGAAATTTGACTTGCGTTCAGGACATCGTTGTCAAAGATTATTTCGACTTGCTGATGAGCACGTCGGACAGTAAATTGGTTGGCGTGATTGGTAAGCCAGTCTTTTTTTGGAGTTTCCAGTTGTATATGCTATGGCAGCTTCTAGACCAACCAATCTCAAGTCGACTTCTTCGGGTCTCACCTACGTGACTTCCCCTTTGTCTTTTAACTATGGTCACCCCCAGTATTTATGATTTTGTGTTATTCAGTCGCTTGTTCGCATATTTTTTTTAACGATATAACAAAGTCAATGCTTGATGCAGCCGATTTTCCTGCGGATTCTACACACACACATTCAGCTTTGAGCCCTGTCCATGGCTGCCGGTGACCTTGATAGTACTTTACGAAGTGGCAAATTAATAAATATACACAAATACATGAAGCAGAAAAGTTAAAACAATGACCGCCCATGAAAACGATTCAAAGCACCTCCGAGTACAGTATCGTCAAAAGGACAGTTTTTGTTGGTATCACCAAACGTTTGGCCGTTTTGCAAGCAAAATGTACTCCACCACTTCATCGATTATTTTTCGGTTTTTCTTGCAACGATGGGCGGCCTCATTAGATAGTAATCCACAGTGTAGCGGACGACATGCAGTGTCCATGGCCCAACCAGCGTAGACTGGTGTTAGGATTTCCTGAACCTACTCTGACTCGTTACTCACGCAATCGGTCGATACAGGTCGTCTAGTGGAGATGGCGGTAGGGAACTCTCGGAAGCCTACGTACATTCCCTGCACAGGTTCCAATTAATAAGCAGCACACTTTTGGAGTCCGCGTCGTTTTTTGTTTAGACATGCTGAATGTCATTAGTATTAATACGGAACCATCAGTGTATTTGGTCCAAACCTGTCTTCCAAAGCCCAGTGGTGGACGGTGCCAGTCGGATTCGTCAAGTGCCGTTCGCTTCTCTACGGCCCACTGATGCCCCTGTATTCTATCCGTTCGCCGCTTTTCGATCGGTCACTTACTACACGTCCCTACTTGTTTCCGACTTCTTTCCTGCTTTTGAGATCATTCGCTTCGCTTGTGCAATATTCCCGTTCAACCATGTTCATCCGCTCCGTGTTAGAACTTGGACTTCTAAACCAATCGTACTTGATTACTACACAGAAATATTATTGTAGCCATTGCGGGACACTGTTCAATTTTTCGAAAAAACGCATAATGGACTGCCTTTTATCGCAGCCTCTTTATGAGTAGATGATTGTACAGAAAACTGTATGCTACATTTCTCTTATTACCTGTCTTTCTGATGTTTCTGTTATTTCTCATTCACACGAACTGGTCGACATATCCTTCAAAAACGAAATTCTTGACATCGAATTCTTCTGTTGTTTGAGTTATTCAGTGTTGCATGTACCGTGGTCTGCACCCTGGGTTTACGCTGATGAGAATAACATCTTAAAGACCATGTTAAAGTCTTTTGTCCTTTAGTGGACGCTACCGAATGGGCGCCCATAAAATTGTAACCATATTTACTGATGCACAATATACATATTACTTAGTTTTCTAGTAAGAAGGAACTTCAATTGCGAAGCGCAATTCCCTATCACTTACTAGTAGTTTTGTGCAGCGTCACAATATTAGTGGTCGTGATGGTGATGATATTGTTTCGTGACATAACGTTCGAAAGTGAACCATCCAATTCGGAAACCAATCCGTTATCAACAGACCGTATGTATTGTCTCGTTTACTGAACTCGATAATCGTTCGACCATGGGTTTCCAACCAGCCTGACATAGCTAAGCTTATTACTCAACTCGTGCTCACTGATTGATTTTCCTCTATGAATGATTCGAATAAGTCTCCGAACCCATCGTGTCTTGGTTTAGCAAAAGCATGATTGATGCTATCAGTTTTTACTGGTTATCTTCCCAGAAAAAATCCTTCACAGGTCCTGATTTGATTTTGGTTCCTTCTCTTATTTACTGTCATTTCGAGTCTTCTGTTTTGTCAGTTTCAACTAGTTGCTACTCTTCACTCACGTCGGTGGTTCCGGTTTGCTCACCAAGAGAGGAATATTGTGAACTACTGGTTGAATCCCAAACATCATCGCCTACTATGATATCCTTTTATAGAAATCCCTCAACCTGAGCAACTGCATTCACCGGGGAATGCTCGAATTTTGTGTCGGGTCATGACGTTCACCATGTCTGCTTAACAGTATGCTCAGTTTATACTGATGCGTTTGCACTGAGCGCTTGACCACGTCAAATGAAATAAGAAGCAGGAAAGCTGTTGTTAAATATACGCCCATAATAGAACACTCATCCCGTGTAAGATTAGTTATTTTTTTAGAGATTTGTTCTTCTGCTTCGCTCTAAACAGGTAAGATTTTCGGCCTGGAACCGAAATGATTGCCCAGTGCAGTACTGTTTAGTTGTATAAGGATCAAGACGACTATTACACGCAAATGAGTGTTTTTGTCCGTGGCAATAAGATCGTACGTCACATACCTCTTTTATATCACCACTCTTTAGGGCACTGTGAAATCCTGACTGACTAGATGCTCTGACTGCAGCCTTTCAGCAATGGAAACATTGAAACCCCCTGAGGACGTCGTTGAAATGGTCGGAGTCAGGTCTGTCGCGGAAAGCTTAGAAAGAATGGGGCAAAGACAGTGCTCATGGGTTAGGAAGGAGTCCTGCGAATTTGACGTGGACCGCAGCGGAAAAACTGGTGGTTGGACTCGACAGTCCCGATGGCCGCCAGGGGAAAATGTATTCAGTCCAGAGGCGACCTGTTTCGAAATAAGAGTGGAACCCTTTTACTTTTGTCATCACTCTGCAGGGCTCGGTGTTTAATTAATTCCTCCAAATGAACTTAGCAGTGGAGAAGCGTCTGACTGATCGGTTCATCGATGGTTTTCCACCGACGCTTCATTTGGCTTGATGGTCAATGGTCACTTGTGGCGTTGGATACGATGTCGTCTGCGACGATCACATCACTTATGGGGAGCCGACTAGGCAACACGGAACAGAAGGAGCTCTGAGAGACGGTGTGACAGTTTACAGTGGACGTCGTAGCATTAAAGAAGACGAACCCGGAGGAGGCCGGTAGAAGGAGTGAACATGATAATCACGGCTGCCCCGTACAGCGTGATATCTTAGTATATGAAACATCTTGTCATTTTCCGTTTAATTTATCGGATTCAGCAGCAATGCAAGTTCTTTGTTGAGGCACCATACTATGTTGAACCGTGACAAGCCAAGTGCACAACGAGTGTTCAATTGGTGCCTGTGTGACAATTTCATTCGTCGGACCTTGCCCGATGGTACACAGAGCAATTGGTAGGTGGGAATTGTGACCCAAAAATGCGGACCCCAATATACGCGTTGAAACAATGTCTTATTCACACATGTTATGAATAGCTCATTGCAGCCTCATAGAAAATGACTTTTCTGTGTTGGAAAATATCTACTGTAACATCTGGGTTATTAACTGCCTAGTTTTTTAGGCCATGTTGATCAGTTTACGCTGGGCTGTTGCTGGAGTAATGATATATTATATTTTCAGATGCTGTCCACATCGGCTTGCTTCGGGTACCTTGTATCCTTTGGCTTTTTCGTTCTCTTTTTCAGCTGCACTCTGTTCCGATTCAATAGAGCCAGTGATTGAAGTTGCCAACTATCAGCGTCAGCTAGTTGTGAGCCCAACCGTGGAATCAGCACGCATAGTGAAGAAACGAGACTCCCCCTACTTTTTTCGCACCGTACCTTCCATGCTTACTGCCAAGTAAGTTGACTGTTGTCGTGCCTGAATCATCCAGTTGATACTCTATGGGTAGTTTTAGACAGCTGTGTTTTTCCACTCTCTGAGCTAACCGCTCCATGTTCTTAGGGAGCAGCTCTGAATTGCAAACACACTTGCTCGTATCTAAATGTACAAGTGTCTCATCTGACCAATGGTTTCTCCTATAGAATGGCGTTGATCATTGAGAGGCATCTAGCCCATTCTAGTGCTGTTGACTGGAGTGTTTGTGAACAGCGGTGCACTATCGAAAATAAGGATATTTGCATCATGCCGGGTTGGTGCCAGGTTATCTCCCTGCTCAAAGTCACATAGGTTCTTGGTGGGACAACCCACGGTTCCTAGTAATAAGTATAGTAGTTTTGTCAAATGCACTATTGAGGGAGAGTTATTGTTGGAAGTTCCTTAAAAATCACTTGTAAATAGAATTATAGGACACGGCTGCTACTCTCCACGAGAGTGGGACGTCGAATATTATCCAAAAGGAGTGAAGTGAATGAAGTAAGTATCGGAACTGTTTTCTGTAAACGAACGACGGCACTGCGTACGTTCTTGGTGCACCTCAAGGTCCCCTTCTCCTTTGATCACACTGCTAATTGAGTATACACGGTCAACCACAAGAATTGTTCGTCGGATTATACTGAAAAGCCTGCACGAGAACTCAGCTAGATTAGGCGAACATCAGAGGAAGACTGTGAAATCATATCAAAACGGCATCGAATATGAAACTGTGATGCGTTATTTCGCAATCTCTGAACATGTGCTTGACACAGGCATTCAGATAATCGGCGAATATTGAAGTAATTGGACCTAAGACTGAGAGTAGCGTTTAGCTGCGAAATACACGGCGATTGTGATGGCCAGTTGTGCCTTCATTGGAATTGACATTTCTGTCTCGTAACGACAGATATTCGACCGATCGGTCGATTTGATGTGTAGTGGTGATTAGGCATACTGATTTCTTGATCGGGCCAAGGAACCAGCATGCAGATGATTCCTTCTTCCTCGTGAAATTAGCTGACATGTTGGCAATCCTCCCTCGTTGATTATGACGCGTTTACCACTTTGTGTAGTCTTTTCATATGCAATATGACTTAAATATGTGTTTCTCGCTGGTTGTATCGAATTCCTTCGTCTTCTTTCCGTGTGGCCTCAATCCGATCGTAGTATTTACTTTCGTGATCGCACATGTTGCCCGGGATTTCCGCATTTACTCACTTCCTGCGTACCTTATTCATCCTTACCATTGTTGCTAGTTCATCTGATCTTAAGGAATTTCCGCGTTCGAAGCGAAACACCTCGTCATTACAAGCTTGTTCTGGAGGTTTGAACTTTCGATCGATCTCAAGTCTGTTCCAACTGATCACATTGGTATATTTTGTTACGAGAAAATGCCCAAGTTAACTCAGAATATTGCAACAAGCACCACTATTATCCAACCTGGACTATTCCATAGTGCCATTGATAAGAGGTCACTATTGACTCTCGTCTTTTTCTTGTTGGAGCTCATCTCCAACACGTGTTCGCATTCAAACTGTGAGTGGAACCCGAACCATTGAGGTTGTATGACGAGCATGCTGGTTACTCACGCCCCGTTGCCCTTATCCTAGACGTGATCGGGTCGTCAGATGAATTACCAGACTGCGATGTGATATGTTCATGCGTCAGCGCTCAATGCCAGTCAACTACGGTCAAAGCTTGCATACTGACGATATCACTTCTGTCAGCAGTGAGTTTCTCATCTGAATGTCAGGCCTGGCGATTGACCGAACGCCACTGTACATGTTGTTGTTCCGTTTGCGCCAAAGGAGGAGTGATGATGATAAACATAGCTTGCACAGCGTTGAAAAAATTTGTTTGTTGTGCACACTACTCTTGTCGTTCACGCACGCTACTGTAACACCCTTTGATTCGCTTCAGCTTTTGAGTAAACCCCATGTCCCCGGTGACCATTCGATTGGTTTTTGTCTCGATTCCGTGGGGGTTGTTGCAGAGGGTTGTGTGTCTCGTTTTGGATAATTGCATTCATATATACCACAGTTTCCTATTTGAGCGTAGGTTTGACCCTTGAGGTTGTTTGTGGATGACAAGTTTGCAACCTAACGTCCAATTTTGGCCTGGATAAAATTACCTACCCACAGTACGTGTGGTTGGTTGTTCTGTCCAGGGTTTGGCGCACTATGTCGCTGTGTGTTCTGTCTTGCTGTTTTGTGGCTACTGATTCGGGCATATACGAACAGGAGGTTATCAGATTGTATCTGTTTGTGCACGTTGTTTGCACATGACCGTTTGAATTCATCATTCAAAATCCGACGCTCTCAACCTACGGGTTTTGTGTCACACTAATTTGAATATCCGTTTGCTCTACGTGCTCTGTGGTTCCCCATTTCGATGGTTCAAATGTGCTCACTGAACTGTGTTTGCGGAACCCGGAGTTGACTGAAGAAGATGGTGCTACAGTCAGACGTCGAAACACTTGGTGTGTAATATTGCGTCTGCTACTTTAACACGCCGTATGGGTTGGAGACTTTAGTAACTCCCGTGATTTATGGCCAGAGACACTACAGCATATGACATGTTGGCTGACGTCTTCTTACATTCCGAATTTTCTGCTCATTGTCATCTTTTTTACCCTCTGTTTCTCTCTTAGCCTACTGCTGCGAAACAGTATGCCCTTACTCTCCCTGTTGTGTTAGCTATATAACCTTACATTGTTGAGCTTCCTTTCGAATTTTCTTGTCCAGGGCTCGACGACTGGGACTCCAAAGCTTCCGCGCTCTGCAATTATTTTCATTAGTTCAGACCATTCCTGTGCTTGATAGGGTCTTCTGTTTGTGTTCATTGCTGTATGCAAGTCTTTATGTTCGTGGTTTTTCACAGCCTAATTCACTAGAGCGTAGAGATAATGTTTTTTGTCCGCTAAATTCTATTAACTTCACTCAGCGATCTTCTCATCAACAATCGGGTATTGTTTACCCTTTACTTTTTCCCTCTTGTTTCCTATCTGCCAGCTTGGCTCTCGTTCGTCTGTTCCTCAACTGGAGTTGGCATCGGATTGCTGTGTTTCGAAAGGACGATCATTTTTTGGACCCGCGATTGTATCAGGTCAACGGTATCGAAGTGATCATCGACGCGGAAATGAAAGACCATCAACTAACTTATGAATTTGTTCAACGGGTCAGTATCTGCGTATTTCGACTCCAAATTTGTTTTGAGCTATCGGTTTTGCTAGTGTTCCATGTTCCCCTTGCGTATAAGCACACACAACATCCAGTTGTGGGTCTTGTTCTGTCGAGGAATCTGTTATTCGGAATGACCGACACCTTCTCTGTGCTTATGGCTTTTATTCAATATAGTTATGTGTAGTGCCTAAAGGGGCTTTCTCTTTTCAGTGCCTTTTCTAAGTTGCTTTCTGCGACTACTGTGATGGAAACGAACCCCGTCGTCTTTCATTTTTTATTAAAATTCTGAACAGATTGAGAAGTCGTAACTAATTTACTGTGGTTTATAATATGGATGAACAGTACGGTGCATAACTCAACAGGGCAAAGGCAAAATGTGTACGCAAACGCCTACTGACAGAAACGATCGTGAGGTTACAAGCATGTTCGTTTGGTGGTGTAATTAGGTGTATTAAGTGTAACTGTGATGTTATCCTCCTGACTGTCGCGACTACTGTCCTTTTTCATGAGAATTTTGATGAGAGCAAGGAGCTCTGTTAGTAGCTGCTGACGGGCTGCCGAAGCGAACAACAGGCTGCCTTCTGGTACTTCATTCCATACCTATGCCAGGTCCACTCTTGATCTTTTTATGCTATCGAATGTGCTTTCAAGATGGTGCAGTGTTTAATCCGAGCTTAGAACGCGGCAACTACTTGCCTGGGGGTATATGTATTTCGTTTCTTATTCGTTCAGTATGCATGTCACATTTGGAACTCAATGATATAAAGCTTTTCTTCCTGAAATGTAATATCAATTCAGGCTTGTAAATCCAACCCGTTCATCCATTTATTCTACTGGACCTTTTCTGACACTAAGGTACAACAACCTCTACATTCAAGGACTTCATGTGAATGTTACTTTGTCTTGCAATTCAGGTAAACTTCCTGAGGTGATCATCTTATCCGGCAAGAAGATACTGTATATCATATTTTATCTGGAATGCATGTAATATTTAGATATGAGCCTATCTTTCTTTTTTTCCAGCTCAATTTGTTTGTCATGGTAAGTAATCGTGAAAGGCATAATTTGGCTCTCAGCCAACCGCAACCGTAGCCAAACTACTCTTCACTGCAGTGTAAAGGAAAGATAAAGTATTCTGTTGGTTGGGAACAGTGGTGGTGGTGTTTGTAGCTCGGGATGATGGTTTTGGTATTGATATGTTCGCCGAGCTTGGCATTTAGGTTGCAAACGTTTCATCACCAGGCGAGGTGACAACATCAGTGCGTAAGTGTTTCAAAATATACGCTGAAACACTTACGCACTGATGATGTCACCTCGCATGGTGATGAAACGTTTGCAACCTAAATGCCAAGCTCGGCGAACTTATCAGTACCAAAAGGTAAAGTATTACAAGCCTCAGTGACTCCGTTTCTGCTTCCAGGTATTTTTGCAGCTGGATGCATGCTAGGAGGTCCGTGGAGCCTGAGCTGATAGTTTTCATCCTCCGAGCGCAAGCTGTACGCTTCCCGTCTGACTAGTGTTGTTAGTCTAGTCTACGATGGTGTGTAACACACCGCGCGATAAGTGGTGAGTCAGTATGTGTAAAACCTCTGTCGAATATCGAAACATAGGCGACAAGTTTTGCCATTACTCGAGGTTCGCTCTTATTACACGTGCTCTGGAGATGCTGGAGATCGTGAGTGGCCGGTCACCGTTTGTTAGCGGGTAGTTGATTTGTCCATGCCTGGACACAGCCTCACTGTCATATTTCATGATAACCCTAGCAGGCTTCCTCTTAAGTCTACATTAGTGTTTCCTTTTTATTACTGATGTTCCTGCTTTTTTCTGTGATCTGCAGCATTTAAAAGAAATGGTTCATTCGAATAGTCGAATTTTCATCATAGAGCATTTTGCGCAAGGCACGGCCCTGGTACTTTGCGCCGCCTATCATCTGGGCCTGCATTTCGATGCTGGATACGTGTGGTTCATCAATCCGTGGCTGTCAGAGGGTTGGTGGAAACCGAGTGACGTTCGCCCGTCGGAGTGTTCGTATGAAGAAATGGCCAACATCACCTCTTGGACATTCACAATCACACACCAGTTGGGTATGGCTCCCGTATGGCACAGTTACATGCGTATGTACGAACACAGTTCGACTCGGGAAAGAGATGCCCGATTACACTCTCGTTCCAGTGATTCTTTCGACCTGTTCCCTGAAGCTCTGCCATATACAGGCACTGATTACACCATTTACACGTACGAATCTGTGATTGTCTTGGCTTTAGCTCTTGTGAATTTACTTCGGGCTTATCCAAGTGCCATATCCATTTTTGACTCACCGGAAATCGCGGAGGCCTATCGACACTTGGTCTCAAATACGGATATTGTCTATACGGACTTTTTGAAACCGCAGTTGCTGAATATGGAACCATTTTTCTCCGGTGAATTTGTCGAATTCCTATCTTCAGCTCAGTTATATGGGTCGCATCGCACCAGAGACTCCCACCCCTCCCGTCTCCGTTTCAATGAACTGAATGAACGCGTGGCCGACTTCTGGTTGCTTAAACAACATCAGGTGAACAAAACTTCGCCCATAGTTATGTTATATTTCAACGAAGACTTACCAAATACCCCTTTTCGTCTGTCCGGTGATGCTTCAATTCCTTCAGTGAATGATTTCAATCAGTTGGTCCGCGACCGTTGGTTCGATTCCGTGTATTGGGGCAAAAGTGGTAAGATCCCCGGCGATGGTTCGGAAACGGGGGAAAATTGCACTTTCTCCTGGCTTAGTGATTTGTTCCGAGTGAATTGTTCGACGGCAACCGTCATATTTTCCATTATAATGGTCTTACTAGTTGCCATGCCCATCTTCGTGTTGTTCATCGTTTACTATCGTCGCAAGCTAAAGGAGGCTGAAAGACGCATTCGTCAACCTTACGAAGAATTGTGCGCGGAACTCCAGGACATCGATGTGAGTTGCTTTATCCACGTATACAGTAATTCTTTATATCTTTACTGGAATTTTATAATTCAGTGGGGCGTGCTTACCTCAGTAATGATTTCACCCTTGGTGTAACTACTTTTCTAAATAAATTGAAGTCGTTGCCTAACGCTTCTCGACTGCATCAGCACCTCATCATCTTGAACAGACGGTGGCTACCACCAGATTTGGGAATGTGCAGGTGCACAGGCCGTATGAAACCAATGGACTAGGGCTGCCCGTATAATACCACGGATTTCGAAAACATGCATGCCTTGTGGTTCTGAACATTTACCCGATCTTGTTTACAGTGGTTCAAAGCGCTCACTGGGGTAGCATTTAGTGCTAAGTTGAGTTAGAAATGTACGAATGGCCAATTCCAACGTTGCTTTTGATTGAGTTTATTACAATCATCGGCGTACCCGCTTGCTGCAATAGGCGGCAGTCAAAGCAACACTACCATGTGACCAGGATCAAAACCGTTTATACACGTACATCTGCGCTGAATGAATCACCACGAACCTTAACCGACCCGAAATGTAACGCCAACGTATTTGAGGGGATGTTTTCACTTCCCGAATTGACCGTTTTTCGTTAATTATGTATAGCACAGAGAGTTCGGTATATTTAGTGTGGACTCCAGATGCTGTGTACCAAGTACGTATCCCTTTCGGGATGAAGATGAAGTTGACCATTAAATCCTTATATTTATTAAATCCCTTATCGTCCTAGTAGGATTTGCATTCGGACACGGTGCACTGCACGTTCATCATTGTGTCAACGTTCAGTGTTTTCAAAGTAGGTTCCCGCACAAAAATTTGGTCTCGAAAAATCCGACGACTTCCTTTCTAAATTCAGAGAATGTTTCATCCTGTAGTGTAGGAGCGAAGGTTAATTTTTAGTCTGGAGTTCATGAATAGAGTGGGGGCAGAAAATTTCAACAGCTGCAGCTCTGTGAGGTTCTCAGTTGTACTCTGCATATGTTCAGTTTTTTAGATAATAGTGCGTCATAATTTTCCATCAACACGAAACTTGTGCAGAAGTAAGATTATTTCTCTATTATTTGTTTCATTCCAAGGTTCGTTGGCTTTTTTGACGTATGATCTCGACATGAATACTGAAATTGTCTGGCTAGATCGGAGGCGCACACTTCCAAAACGATCCTGCTTGCTGTTTGATCTACAAATCTGAGCTACTCGGCTCGAAGTCTATGTCGCAGCCACAAAGACATCAGTCTAGTGTCTGTTGCGTCCAAGGTATCCATTAGTCTCATTTTACGTTAGCTCACTAAGCCCAGAGAAAGTCGGATATGCAAAGAACAGACAGCATTCTGATCCGTTCGAGGGCGAATTGGTCATATTGTAGCGAGAAGGCGTCCAACAAAGCACAATCTTTATTGTCCAAACCGCTAGTCACATGCAACGCGCGCTCTCTCGTTTATAAGTCGCAATTCCAACCCGCAGCACCCACCGGTTTCCGTTCACACGTCGTGTGCACTTCTAACCGGTTTACGTGCGTGACCGGTGCCTTCTATCGGAGGGTTTTTCGCTTGCCATTCCTCGTCTGTTTGTCCGATTCCGTTGCGCGTTGGCTCGTCCGGCTGCTCGTGCTGTCCGCCATCCACCCAGTGCTGGCCTTGACCGTATCCCAACATCGTGTCGAGATGTTCCTCTGAATGTTGGAAAAACCACGCCTCCGATCTGGCCGTCTGTCGTATTTCGCCTGCCCTGCCTCGCCCGTTGGTCCGATCTAGTCGAGCGATGACTCATCCGGTCGCGCACGTTGTCCTTGATCCGATCGCGGCAGGTTTTCGAACGTACCTCCCCACGTTGAGGTATTCGGCCGAGCGTTCGAAAACTCGCACCCCCGACCTGGCAATCTGCGACAGGTCGTGGGACATCGGCACTCATATGGTCAGCCGATGATCATGGTCTTTTTGGAGCTAACGACTGCTTTCCATTCAGTTGCTCGTAACGTTCTGTGGAACTGTCTTCTTCGCAAGGGAGTACGTGAATCTCTCGAGATCACTATGGCCACTATGCAAGCAGGGTGAGGGTTTATTAACAACTGTCTCGGGCGTTCATCACTTCTAGTGGTATTCATCAAGGGTGTCCGATCTTCTGTTAAGTTTTGTCATGGACGACATTCTGAAGGGTGTACTCAAGGAATCCAATGAGCTTGGCGTTTTCCTTCTTCCTGGCGCTAGGTTGATCGATCTGGGTATTGTCTTACTTAGCCCCTCTGCCGAAGACATGCAGACCATGCTGAACAAGGTGAGTGACCGGGCTGGTTTGTGTGGAATGTGCTTCGCACCTTCAGAGTGCAAGGTGCCATTTCAAGAATGGGGCATTTCCAGTCCTACCTTCTTTATTGCAAGCAATCCGCCTGAGTCTGTCGATTCTTTCACGCATATGGGTAGCACTACCTTATCAGCTTGTGATATTGCAGATGAGATGTCAACGAGGATAGCAGAAGCAAAAGTTGCCTCCGCTAACCTTTTTTTACCTGTGACGTCAAAAAGACGTTCAGCCATAGCTGAAGGGAGGGATACATGGTGCTTGTGTACATTCTGCTTTGCTCTATGGTTCGGAAACGTGGACTGTCCGCAATGAAGGTATATATCACAGGTTTCGAAAACATGCATATCTTGCGGTTCTGGACATTTACTCGATCTTGTTTACAGTCGTTCAAAGCGTTCACTGGGGTAGCGCTTAGTGCTGAATTGGATCAAAAATGTACGACTGGCCAACTCCAACATTAGAACTGATGCATCAGGATTTCATGAAATTTCAACTAGGCCTATGATCAAGAGGTCGTCGGGACGAGTTTTAGGCTCTAAGATACTACTATCACTGTTGTCTTGGTTGAACACCATTCCCAGTTGTGTCCCACCTGAATGTTATTGTTTGGAGGTTCATGAGCCGCAGCTCCTAAAATAATGAATTATTGCGCAAACCGTAGTGATGCCTCATTAATTACATCGGAGTGCTGAATGTGCTGTTAGCTGGTTGTATGATCGGGAGTAATCTTGCTGCATGCTGTTACAAGCAGCAGTACTCCCAATGGCCGTGTGGTTCGTCATTCCTTTTTGAGTCTTCTTTCCTCACTTAGTTATAGGAAAAACATGAAGACTGCTTACTAACGATGGTGATTGACTTTCAGACATGTTGCTTTAGTTAGGTCCTACATGAGATCAGTACAGCTGTGTTACTGCATCCTCCCGATAAACATTGCTATTAGTATCTTATTGTCTGTTTGAGCGAACACTCCTGATCAGGCGGTAAGCTCAAAATTCCAGCTTAGTGCGTGTATTTGGAGTTGGTCTGTTGAGAAATCTTCTGGACTGCGATGGTTGTAGTCAACTCTGAAGTTTAATTTTCTAGATATTTCGCCACAAAGTGCTTGCAAAGAAGTAGGGTTACTTCTCTGTCGTGTCTACAACCATATAACTTACAAAATCACTCTCAGACTGTCTAGTCGTAGTTTGGGACAGTCACAGTAATCAGAGCTCGAACCCCCGACAGTGCGACTAATTATCGAGCGTCGTTACGATTAAACAGGTACGAGTATCCTTCAGATAGTACTAATGCTGCTACCATTGACCCCTTCGCGGTCTTAGTTCTGATCTCATACTCTTACGGTGTGTGTAATTCTTGAGCAACTTATACCCGTAGCTCGCGAAGTGGGTCTTCGCCATCCAGTATCATCGTTCTTATTGCCTGAAACGCTGTCGCCCGTAGTTCATGTGATAATCCATTGATAATACCTAGGTGTTTTTCGGACAGGATGGGATCGTTAAATCAACTTTCTGGGAGTGTGTGTGAAGGCGTTCTTTACGACCTGCCTACTGGTCGACCGATTAATGAGTCAGCATCGTTGTGGTTCTGATATGTTTTGTTTTGATACCGCGTGTATGCATTCCAAGACTGTTTCGTTCATGATTATTCGTCCATCGATTCCACCACCTCATCCATTACTCTCTTTGTATTTTCCGTTGAATGGTGAGCTTGTTTAATCGGACTAAGTCAGGGTTGTAAACGTTGACCTATTTCAGGTTTTTTCTCCGTTTTTTCCGTCCTCTTCGACTATTTAAGTTGATTTTTGAGATATGGAATACTGTTTTCGGGTTAGTTTTTTCTGTCCAGCTATATTCCTAGTAAGATATGCATTGTGTGAGTTCGTGACGCTCTTTCATTTCCTTTTTTATTCCTCTGTCTGCTCAGATACCATGCTCGGACGTCGTTTTCAGCCGTCCCGTTGGTCAGGGTGCATTCGGCATGGTTTTTGGTGGTGAGGCCAAACACAAAGGCACATGGGAAGCCGTTGCAGTCAAAGTGATTGGTGGCAAGGCAACCTACGAGGGCAAACGCGATTTTCTCGCCGAGGCTAAACTGATGCGCGGATTGGATCACAAAAATGTGGTCCGTCTGATCGGTATTTGTTTGAAACCCCGAGAGAATCATCTGTACTTGATCATGGAGGTTATGCTTAACAGCGACATGAAAACGTACCTTTTGTCTCGTCGTCCGTTGGCACAACAGTGAGTTCTATTGTGATTTTTTAAAAATCCTTTCGTAGTGAATTGGTAAACAGTTGCTCCACATTATTTTGTCAAAATCATTGGTGCCTCATCATAATTTGTTATCTAATGCCTTCGGAACGGAAACCTCACGGACAATGAACGCTTGGTGGGCGGTCACAATCCAGTAGTCCACACCGTTTATGATAACTGTTCTTAATGGTGGCTTACAGTTAAATCTTACCAATGCCTTGGACATCCTTTTTCTGTCGCGGATTTTGATTGGGAACAATGTAGACGGATGTTACACGGTTCATGTGGTATCTATACAGCTGCCTGCGTTTATTAACAAATGTACACAAGCGAACTGAGAACACAGTGCTCAAAGAAGACCGAAATATCAGAGCCCACTGTCGCCACCATGACAGTAACAGACCCACAAACGGCTATTTCCGAGCACAACATTGGTGCGAGCTTGGAGATACTGACGTCTTCAATGGAGCACAACGTTCTGCTCTGTGGTGTTGACTATGATAGTGTGGTATGCGTTTGCCTGTTTGGATTGCGATGGATTATGTCCCTTTTTGGTTTCTATGTTCAGTTGTCGCATCATACGTTTGAGCACTGTTACTTCGTCTGTTTCGTTTTTTTTCCATGTTCGTGATTCTCAGGGCGGCCGATCTCACACACCCACATCAGTCCTGGTAGATAGATTTGATAGGCCCGGACACCGATTGTTTTAAGCAGGTCATTAGGATTCGGAAGCGCTTCAACCAAAGCGATCGGAAAAGCTGCATCGCATGTTCTGTCCACGAAACGGGCAAGACGGTACTAAGTTGGTTGACACTCATCACTACCCTCACGAGGATGACAAAAAAGTTTGTCTTAGGTCGAGTTCTCATGTCGCAGGAATATTTGAATCTTTCAATAAGTGGTTTACATTAAATTTTTAGTCGCAGTGCATTCTGCGGTTAAGTTTAACCTCTCTGAATGTTGTCCTGTTTATCTACACATCTGACTTGTTTAGTCACCCTAACTGCTGGAATTTATTTGTTCGATCAAACACAGTCTTAGAACTGTGGACAGTTACCTGCTCAGAGGCACCTACAACGGACGTGACGCTGGATGGAATCATTCACTATTCTCTTGATGTCTGTATCAGAAAAATTTAGTCTATCTCTTCCCTCGATGTCTACATTGAAATGCACGATTGGATGTAATGAATTCCTCCTATCCAGCGCCTTCTGTGCGTGTAGTTGAATGTCCGCGCGAGAAAATTGTCACTGACATACCACTTACGGGGGTGCAGACAAAGTAACTGCTCCACTGTTGGTTTCTTGAGCTTCGCCACGCAAATTTTTCGAAGATCAAACTAGATGGCTCTTATTTTGGTTGCCATATTAGATTAGTACAGGAATTATTCGCCGTAGCTCACATTAGCGAACTTTTCAACTTGGTTCATGATTCTTATTATTTTCTGTCACGTACTGCTCTTTCGCAAGTGCGATTACAGAACGGATTGAAGTTGGCTAAATAAGCAAAAATGGTTAAATGCCTTGGCACATCTTGCTTCCATCAATCCAGCTAGCAAAGCCTTCTGCGACCGTAGACGACTGTAAATTTTGAACATTTTTCTCCTTCCTCTATTCATCATCACCATCATCATCAGGCAACAGTGCATTAGTTTTTCTCACTGACGCTTAAATGCCACACAATCACGAAGAAAAAAGCGAACCCCGTATAGAAAGAGTGAAGAAAAAAGAAAGGGACGGGATGGGACGTAATTAATAGGAAAAAAACAGCTACGTCTGTATTCAACCGGTCAACATCGAGGTGCCCACACCTTGCAAACAAATAACCAAGCTGTAGGTGAAATTAAGGCTTCACCACCGTCCCGGAGATTGTTATCAGCTTCCCGTCCCAAGTAGTCGCCGATGGTGCTACGAGAAACTACCTCCTCGTATTTGGCTTTCATCCCCATTCGCACAAAGTCCAGACCAGCAGTGTTCTCCGCCCATCCGCTGCGTGAAGTGACCAACCTTTACATCACACAGAAGTTTCTCTTTGTGCCCACCGTGCTACCGCACATTTGATTGTTCTCCCTGTGAAATATCCATCGATTGACAGTGCGTAGGTGAAATACCAAAACAACGACCTTCTAGTCATTACCGTTCCCATAAGCATCAAGCATACACAAGTGTGGTGGATTTTCAGGCCGGAGGTGCGAGTTTTCGAACG
>QNGE01003623.1:0-79483 GCA_008508345.1 Paragonimus westermani
TTGGAATGGCTGGAGTTCAAATCCCGGCCGTGACAATGAAATGCACTACTGACGAGCTCTACTGAGATTGAAACCCGAGTCTAGCGCTTCTTCTCGAAAGAGGCTGGTTGGACGGTCTATCTGAATGCGGGAGCTGCGATCAAATGTGAGTGATGGTCAACTTGAAAATAAACCAAATCCCCGACTACTCATCAATAATTTAAAACCACGTAAACTTCGCCAGTCAAGTATTTGCTGCGACATGTTGCGACCTTTTTGGGTGAATTTCTATACAACCATGCTCAGTAAAATGTAAGCTGTTGAGTGGCTGCAGGTCACTCACTGACAACTATCACGCAGCTTTCATCTGCTGGTGAAAACACGTGCAAGACATATTGCTGCAACCGCGCTTTACAAGTAACAACAGACTACCATGTAACGCAATAATGCACGCCTATGGTGCTGAATCACCCTCATACGAAATCCCTGATTAGTTAGGTTGTCAGAAATCCCGGGATCAACGAAGAATACTGGCCTTCCATCACATGGGGTGTAACTATGGCGTATGTCGGACAGTGCTATTTTGATGTTTTAAATAAAAATTCACTTCTCTGGATATCTGAAGAACTTTAATGAGAAAACTTGACACAAGAAATTAGATTGAGTTAACAGGCTAAATACTTTTTCAAAAATTTACGTCCGGCCCAACGTTACGCGATGTTAGGAAAACTACTACTAGATGTTTGCAAATATATATTCTGAGGGATTTTCAAGTTTCAGCGCGGAATTTACAGTCATCAAGATCATCAAGTCTCATAAAATACCACAACGATAGAGTAAATGTTAAGCGAATGAAGGACACCATTGTGCAAATGCGCTAATAATTGGGCACCACGAATAATAATTGTGGTCAACTGCATTGAACTGTTGGTATTCAATTTTGGTGCCAACATTACGGCCAGTTCTTCAGCGGCTTGCGTGTACAGCATAGAGGAGGATCCATTTTTGTAGAGGAAAGGCCTGAGTGTAATCCATGACGCAGGAATATTACGGTGTCATGCCGAAATGGAAGCCCCGCCAAGTGAGACAGACAATCGAAGGGCGGTCGTTGACGGCTGACCTCAAAACACCAGGCTGGTTGCGCACTTATCTGAGTTGTCTTGCATGAACAATTCTCGAACCTGGTGGCATTCAAGGTCTACATTAATTGAACTGCGTTAAGTTTCGAAGAGCACGCTCGAGCACAGTTAGCACCACGAAAGCCAGATAATCAATCACTCCAATAAATGTCGTGGCAGAGAGAATACCAGCGGATCTGCCACTATATAACTTACGCGGTTTAATGTTCATCGATGTGCGTGACTCTGACTCAGATAAACGCAAGGAGTACACCTATTTGGACATGATACTTCGTTTCTTTTTTTAGGACAAGCCAAATAAACCGACAGTAGACAATTCTATGAGAGACAACATGAAGTAACTAGGGGCTTTCCTACAGACTGTCATGCTCACGGACCTGCCAGTGGTGGTCTTTAATATAATTCACACCTAACTGTCTCGTTCAAATTTCCTTTTCAAAAAACCTGTTAAAGTACTCACTAGAGATTATCCAGTAGCGCAGGTCAGCGCCATTCTTTCAAGCGTGCACTCATTTTTTCACTTTTAGTGAATTACTTCATGCAACAGGGTACGTGAATTATGTTGAGTTAACTCCTCCCGAACTGGTTTTCTTGAGTCCTCAATCCATACATTCATACGAGCAATACCACCTGCTAAAAACCACTACCCATCTACAATGGTTAGCAGAGATGATATGAGATATTGTTGACCCACAAAAAATAACGCAACGTGGGGCCGCTCAAAAGAGACGCTGCTCTTGTTAAAGAGCATTTTCACCGAAGCAATTGCAGTAAGCTGTACACGGCTAACCTGTTCGTAGTGGCAATGGCGTATAGCAGACGCAGAGTCCAAACAGCACAGTTGAGTAGGCTGCAAAATGGGTGATTATCATGCTGTACCAAGTTTAACATCCGAAATCTGCACATAACTCTGAAAATGATAAGAGTTCAGTGTTCGTCAATCTGAACGTTACGTCGCAAAATCGCTTGAGCATTCCCAATTCAACACGATTTATGATCATTTCCAAGTTGTTCTGTGTGGACTGTACCGATGAAATTTCACCCCTTTCACCTACATCTGTCCACTCCCCAAACACAAATGCTTTCACTGATTGAAGCCTCCGTCATATACCTATAGAAGTCTGAAAGGAATTAGTGATATTCTAAGCATTTTTGTTGACAAACACATTTGCCAGAAGTACTTTAATCAGAAGCTAAGCTAGCGAAACAAACGTGTCTGAATTATTGAAACACCATGGATGGATGTGTGCAATGGATTCGACCTTATTCTTCTCACACTGAATACATGGACAGTATTACACCGAATAACAGACACAGCAGAGACAAATATAAATGTCAGACACGGCTAAATAGGCCGTGAGTTGAGAAACCTAATTGAAAAAAACTAAATTTTGGATCCTGGGCAGAACTGTGGGCGTCTTCTTTTGACGATCAACCGGAACAAAAATGCAACACCACCGGAATAACCACGTGATAGGTTCTTATTGATAAAGGGAACCGCTGCAGTTGATCTCCACATCTTCAGTGAGTGGGCTTAAAAATGATTGTCAAATTTTGACCTGTGTGCAGCTTATGTGGTAGATGTTTTTACTGTTAATGCGAAATCGACTTTTCCCACAAAATCTGTTGAGGGAAAGTTCCTCGCGACAACATCCACTTTACTTCTGCTTTCGCACGCAGCTCATGAGGGTTGTAAGTATCTGAGTAAGTTTTCCCGCAGAATGCCAAAAATGTTTCCTAGTTTGTGTTCGTCCGGTATGGTTGGCTGCTTTCAAGTTGAAATTGGAATGGAGTAGTATGGTGTGACTGCGGACTATAATTATTCGATATGCAGTATAGTAAATCATGACTAGACGAAACCACAAACGTACAGTACAGTTGCCTCAAGCTATGTATATTCCAATTTACCGGCGAACGTGAGGGTGGACAAGGGAGGCCCACTAACAATTTTCATGTGGCTCACTGGTACTCTGTTTCACCTGTAAAAATGCATTGTGTCACCTTTACTTGCAAAGTGAGGTATCCGTGTTTTTTCATTCCGTATTAAGATTCTTTACTGGTGATGACATTGTCTACCGAAAGGATTCGTGGGATTACCGATCCGTTTGGTAAAATTCCGAATCTGCCATACGGTGTCTTTCAGCGAACACTCACGTTCTTTTGCTACACATCATACATTTCATTTCTGCAGAAGATGTGTTCGGAGACGGTAAGCTGTATTGTGCTCATATACGCCAAATCGGTAAACATAATATACTCGTTCATCCGTAAATGGCAAACGGCAACATCTCAGATAAGAGTATAATGGTTAAATAAGCAGTCTTTCAACCCTATCTTGTTCGAAGAAATATGAGTTAGGAGAGACCAATGGTGTCCCGACATTGCGATGTGGCGGTATCGTACGGCATTCAAATCCGAATCATCTTAATGACATGTGAACAAGTGACGGCTTTAGTCATATTCAAGCTGGGATTCATCTGCCGTTCTTAGTGTAAAGCAACACACACTTAACTGGGATTCAGAAAATTTGCCCACAGTACAATGCAAATGTGATGTGTGATCGTCTCCCTAGATAAACCATTGATATATCATTTAAGGTAATCCAACTCAGGAGACTAATGTAAAGTTTTTAATGGAATAAATACTCCACACGTCGAACAACATAACTGACTGATAAGAAGTGACCGTACAACCATGCAGACTTGGTTCATCTACCTTACTTGTGATGTCCTCATCCGGGTTTGAAATATCAGTAGACACTTTAACGATGACTCATTTGTCGCCTCCATTCTGATTCTCACACTACACTGACCAAATCTGCGAACAAGCAACCATCTCTATTCATGTTCGTTGGTTGTCCAAAGTTGGTCCGCATGATTCACCTACATAATCCCCTAATAGTTTATCCCGAGTTTATGCAGGATGAACTCTTCTTCGAACATTTGCACTATGAACAGCGTCATTCAGGCGTATGTGTGAGAGAACTACAGACCTCACCAACGCTCAACTCCCAGATGAACGGTTGGCCTTGCTTACCACGAGCGTGCCCACATATGGTATTCATATGGAGACGAAATTAGGATGCTATAAAACACCCAAGAATAAATACCGGCAATTAATTCGAGTAAAATGTTTCCGTGAGATGTATAAAGGCATGTAGTAACATTAAATTGTCTCCACACCGGTGCATACACCCGACCACTTGTCCACAGGATGTTTCCATCTTTATACACTCCACCCTAAGTCAGCCTAAATGTTGCTTGTTAGTCTCAAGGAGGAAACGTAATCCATGTTGTTACCGGTCTATGTAATTAATGTTCTTTGATTGGCTGTTTCGATCCAGCCCTACATTTATTGAAGGGTGGCGTCTTACCTGTGCATTTATAGACGAAGCAATATAGGAAAACAACGGAATCGTGGCATTTTCGAAACAACGAATTTGATTGTTTCAGATTTCAACCGATAGTATGACTTCTATTGTGTAGATTATTGACGTCGAAGGCTACGTCAGTTTTTCGAGGGGTTAAGCTGTTTTTCTACGTTGCTTGCCTGAGCTTTCAGGTGGCCTTCTGGACAATACTCGAGAGAGTGTTATGTGCAATAGTTTTGACAACATCTCAGTCGGTTCACAAGATCCGTACACTCAGGTGCTAACGAATCCAACCAGGTTAACTGAAGCCAAGTTTCCAGATAAGAATCTCGGAGGAGGGGTCAGTAACAAGTTTGCAAGATGTACCCGATAGTATTCCGCTGAAGTTCTTGAGCACTTGCTGCACATACCTGTCTCTGCAGCAAGATCGGCCTTTCGGGCAAAATATTTAAAAAAATCACACATACTGCTCCAAATGAAGCTTTCTACCACGCAATAATCAAGTCCTGGATGCACAACCCTGACCACGCATTCAGTAGGACAGTGACAACAAACTTTGCTCAATGCGCATAATTTTTGAGAGCATATTTCACCGTGAACTCTCTCAAAGCATTTTCAAAGTTGTCTGCGTAAGTAGTGACCAGTATCCAGCGTTTTGTGGCCCTCGCCAAAACATTCTACGCGACGCCTGTGAGTTTACTAAGTCGAGTAGCATTTTTATACAGTGTGGAAAATTACACAATTTACGTGAAACCCAGTAGCAAAAATCTGGGATTTTGCTGGATTTGGGTCAGCTATCGGAATAGCTTGCCCAAGCGTAGCCAAAGCTCCGCCGATCGAGCTAGGAAGCCTTGTTGAGAACTTGAAGATTTTGTATTTGGACTCATTTACCTGCCCAATCCACTGTGATATGGGATCTAGCCAATGTTCCAACGGACAGACTGCTCAGGAAGAAATTCTCAAAGGTTCACGCTGAAACCAACTACCATTGATTACTGGATTCGATTCACTTACAATTAATGTGACTCCGTAGCTAACCTGGTGGAGCGCCTGCCACACTTGAGCACGCTGTTCGTGTTACTGGATGGAATTCCGCTGAAGCCCAGATATTTCACAACTGGGCTTTACCTAACTTGTTCATCAGTTCATGTTTGTCGTGGTGACGATGTTTTATCAGACCAACGTGAGTTCACTTTGTTATGCCAACTCAATGTATTAATTCGCTGACCTGTTTGCGGACTGCTCGGTTCTATTCCACAGATAGTTAATTACAGTGTGAACTCGTAAAAAAACATCCGGTTGATGCCGGATATGTCGTGCAAACATATCTCGTTTAATTTTCCGGCCAACCAGATATTCCGGTCACTTGGTCTTGATGCTGAATGTAAGCTCAAACTTAACCACAAACACTTAAGTAAACTGATGACTTACTCTGTTAAGTCAACATGATGCTGTGAGATCAGTGCACGCATATATTGATTACAGTAGTAATATGTGCCAGATGGATGTTGGGTATAGGGTGGGACTAGATTGGGCCATATAGACACGCATGCGATTATCCAGTGAAATTTTGCAATAAACGATTTCAAGGCAACAACAATATGTAGCACCAATGACTAACGTGTAAAATGTGGTATAAAATTAACCTTGGAAAACTTGAGGTTAGTGTAACAAATAAATGCATATAACAAGTCAACATGAGCCCATCTCTGGTTAGCCTAAGTGTAATGGATGGGATGTTCCCTGATATGTGATAATCGCGCCTCTTTATATGTTGTGCGGTAGTAACGACCCGGAGTATTTCAGGGAAGTTTAGGTGATACAGCATTGCAAAGACACCATTTCTGTTTTATTCAAATTAACGGTCAATACCGCATGCCCAATCGCATTAAGAGTAATCACTCTGCTGGATCGTTTTCATGGATTCGACATGAAAGTGGGTTATTCAGGCGACTAAATAAAGTTGTAACCTACGCACGCGGTCATCTGATCCATCTGGTAGACCTCTCGCTGCACACGTGCACAGTGATTTTTCATCCGGTCCTATGAAACCTGGGACAAATATAGTTCGCAGTTGGTGTCCCATTAACTTTCAAAATCTGGTACAAAATTTCCAAGCTGCGATTGAAATATACCAAGTTCAACATTTTTTGGCATATCCGGCATTTTCCTACCTCTTTATTGCCTCACTAGTAGAGTGATATTTGAACAACACGATATCTTTGAATCCGCTACGAAAGTAAACATTTTCTTGTATGAAACAATTCTGATGCTAGTGCTGTATAATGATGTCCGTGAGTTTGACGTCCTTTTTCATTTCATTTTTAACGGTCAGCTTACTCGATGATATTCAAGAGAATTGAAAAGTACATGCGCCAAACAAACTGATAATATTGCATATGCCTGTAGAGCAACCGCGAAATAATTTATTTGTCTGTCCTGCATAAGTGTACGATTTTCTAGCAAACCAAACTCGGGCAAAGCACTGTTTCATTTCTCACACCTACGATGATTTGAATGTTGCAGTAGTATCACTACTGCTAGACAGAATTCCCCCCCGAATTTGCGCGCCATCATGGATATTATGAAAATTTCTGTCATTTTACTCACTGTGTACTTCAAGCGTGACCTAACACATCGGTACAAATGCTTTGATGCCTTTACTGAATCAAACATGGAACAAAGACAACGCAAAAGTATCAGCTTGATTTTAAACCTTAACATAAAACATCTGATTTCCTTTGAATGACAGTAGGAGCTTATTGCAGTTAATCATAGAAGAGTTGATTCGATTCGCTTATAACTATCAAAAATGAAAATTATGATACTTGAGAAATGCTTTTTTGAGTGGAAAAACGTCGATGACCGCATGTACGGCATAACCAGATATTGGTGAGGACCGGTTTGGATTGAATCACTTCGTTATCCGATGATAATCCATGCGTGGCCTTCATTTACTTCTGTTCGCCTAAGCTCCCATACCTTTAGATCTCGGTAATTGCCTCCAGAGCTGAGAGGTGATATTCAGCAGGGTGAAGATCTTGCTTCAAATTGAGGGTTGAGAACAGGGTTTCATGTGTGTTGTGGTGCCATGTGAATGTCCTTCACGTAGGCAAGAAACCTTCTTTCTTTTGAACAGTCCCCGCATACAAGTAAACCGAACACCTGCACGCAGTCTCTGTATATATGCTGGTCAGTTTTGTTTGTTTATATGACGGTGATAGGTTTATCCCCCAGCGTTGTGCAACATTCCAGGAGTGGCGCGACGTACGTTTCATGAAAACGCTCACACCCCAAGTTTTCAGAAAACTATCGTTGTTCTACTATGCACGGCGTCCACTGCTTCTTCTTGTTAGCTGCTTCTTTCACCGTTTTCGACTGATGCTCTCTTTCGACAAACTTTTGGAACCATGTATAAATTCTCTCAAGCATCTGCTTATCATTGCTAGTACCAATTGCCAATCATTATTCCACCATCATCGACACTTCTCAAGACCTGTCTGCACGCCTCTGCGAAATGACTTTCGCAATTTTACAGTGTGTCGTCTGGAACGTTTCTTAGAGATTTTAGGCTTCCCTGCAAACCACTGTGGATGACGTATGTCCCGATGCTAGCCAGTTAGGTATGAAGTTGCTGAATATGTTCTTCTTTGAATTTTTTGTTAGAATCTACATATAGAAACTCTCGTTTCAAGACATCGTTATCAATTCCAGCAGTTTTATATATGGCTCACGAATCGCAAGCTGCAGCGAGAACAAACGATCAGCCACTCCTACGGCGCCGTAACACACTCATGCTCTTTGTTAAGTAAGATGAACTTAACTATATATATATATATATCTGGCAACCCACGCGTGATCGCCGAAAGAATGTGCACCACGGTTATTGTTGCACTACCCGACTGCTTACAGCATCGCACAATAGATTCAAAAAATCCAGTGTGAGATTTACTGGTGGATAATTTCCCACTTCATGTTCCTTCCAAACACAGTGAACAAAAAAAATGTGAGCCTTCACTTACGTCAAAACTGCCGATCAGTAGAATAAAAATTGACAATCAGGTGCACCACTTATTTGTATGATGCACAGAGTTTTCAATGTTATATGCACTTGTACCGGCCAACGTTACCACTTCACCCAAGTTTTGTTTGCTCCTCTGTCAAATGTACTTCTACAGACACGTAACTGTGCCGTTCGCTATTAGAGATAGTTGTCTGAAAGCGCGCGGTTTGATCGGTGGAACCAGCTCTTCATGAAGGAAGAAGAGATTATCAGGTGTGTCAGCAGCAGCACCTTACTTTTTCAACGATTTTATCACATCTATTATGGAGACCTTACGGCAGCGCAGAGCTCGTTAGTAAGAATGATGTGCACAGTTTATCGGGTCATATCTGTGATAGATTTTATTAGTGTGCAGCGCTTTCACAGGTATGATGTTTCGGATGGGAGCTGTGTGTGAAAGGTCAAAGCATCGGACAAATTCTAGCCAGCAACACCGACAAGATGAACAAGTACGGCGAGCAAGTTGCTTGGGTCTAATTGTGAGATTTGTGTGATTCTAGAGTGGCTTCGTAGCGCCACTGATAGAGCACTTGCAGCACTTGGGCCTGCTGTTTTTAATGTCGGTTTGAATTCGAACGACACCCTGATGTTATACAACTGGAACTCATCCGAATATGGGGTAAGTTAGTTGTTGAACCAGGATCAATAATGTCAACGCAGTAAAGTCCACAGCAACCGCGATGGTTTGACCTCGCGAGGTGTATAACAAAAATCTAGGTCCGAATACTCGTTCGCGTTTGACATTACACCAACTAGCGAACTCCTTTAGCAGAGAGAGTCTGTCCACAGAGTTTGCTTGAAAGTTTGTTGTACTTCTATTAACCAATAGGAATACAGACTCTCAATGTAACCATCAAGGTTTTCAGTCATCTTTCAAGAAATTAGTCGAATTTCACCGATTGCGAAGCAGTAACAATTAAACGCCAAACAACGAACGATGGCCGAAAGAACATCATCAAAACGTCATCCAAGAGGAGTGACAAGACCCAACTGAATGGACGCAGGACACGCTCGAAAGATGAAGTTAACTTGACTGATTTTGAGAGAAAATGGAAGCGGCTTCATTACCACAAATTGTCTATGTGTGGCTTTCTTATTAGCTTAAAAGAAATCGAGAGCTGTACGGTTACTTCTGCCACGAGAAATTCAACGCGCGACGCTGCTCTCACTAACATACCACCCATTGCAGCAATTCAGCAAGAGCTTGTAGCACTAAAGTGTTCTGCCGTACAACACTCTTGGCAGGTTTTATTTGTCTTGTTTTTCATCGTGTTATTCTTATAAACGTTACAGGCTTTGCAGATTGCATGGGACGGACGACTAGTCCGCCTGCATACGTTCGCGGACCACGCCCTGAATTTGTAGGGCTCTCAAGCAAAGGTATGGTTTGTGATATCTGGTGCTAATGGTTTCACTGCAAGTGCGACACATGTTTCCCATATACCTGCAATTAAGCCTCCGAGACTCACTCTCAGATAACATTGTGTGACATACCACCCAAACATCCTTATGGGTAAAGTCACCCGGAACGAAGACAAAACAAGCAAATTAGTCACTTCTTCAAATCGTACAGCTTGCATCCTGGATACGCCAACACAAGCTGACCTCATCCTAGCTATACATAACCAAATCCCTACGCCTCCTGTCCTGGTCAGTAAACCAGTTTGGCTAAACACACCGAGCAAAAGCGTGGTGAAAACGCACTAGGACCGTGTCTCAGCAAGCTGGTGCATTCACGTGACCCATCATCACGAACCGGGCAACTGCACTCTAGTCAAGAACACAAGAGAAAAACACTCCCAGACATAGTCACTGTCCCGAGTTGGCTAGATATAATTTCAGTATCTATAACGTCGCAGAGAGCGAAAACGTGTTGCTCAATCAGAAAGAAAACGACGATTATTTAAAGTGGAGATCCGTTCGCGATCTACTTGATCCGGGTACGGATGATGAACCTACGAGATAACGGTGCTCATCAGCGGCTCATCACATTCCGCGGAGCCAAAATATGGTGTAGCTGGCGTTTAAAGGGTCGGCTTAGTCCAGGTAGTACCTACTACACTTCTGAAGTCAGGCACCACAGTAGACAAGGATACGCATCTACACGTTTCGTGCTGGTGATATATGTTTACCAATGTTTCTTTTTGGAGGAAAAAGGACAGGAATTGTGACAACTTGTCATCTCCCAGAAATCCAAGGTCGGAGGTTTGGTGGGCATCCCCAATACCGGACATATCCAACCAGGAGATGAAAATTCCTGATCATTCTCTCATCTTAAAAGATCCACTCGTCATCTGAGACGTTGGGGTAGCAGTCTACGTTAGTGCTGAAACACAAACAGATTCAAACTGTGACCAAGCACTCCTTCCACTTGAAGATTCTTTTGAATGTATGCTAGGACACCTCACTTATCACATGTAATTATCGGCGCCGTTCGTTCTGCCCGTCCGCAACCCCAGAATAAGATGAAATAACGCACAGTGCCATAAGTCAAGCCATCGCAACCGTCACATATCGCGCAATCGTTCTAGATGATTCCAACCTCCCGCACACAGATCTTTCCACTGGACGAACGTCCGTTACTGCATTTACTGAGTTCTACAACCTCATGCAGGGAGTGGAACTCACCGAACAAGCCATCCAACCCACGAGGTGAAGAGGAGGTCAAAACCATTTCGGCTAGACACAGTTTTAACTTTTGAAACCCGCATGATGGTCAAAACTGAAGTGGTTGTCCCATTAAGTGCAAGCGGCCATGCCACAATCGGTTCCTCCCGATAGGCGATGTCACTATCACCTTCCCCTTATTATTGGCTCGACGCAATTTCAGAGCGGCCCACATCGAGAGGTGCGGAGACAATTATATCAGGCCAACTGGCCATCATCTGACGTTTTTAGAACGCTTTAGGGAAATATAGCCTATTATGTCACATCAAATCGCCGCGATGACCGGTTCAGTCAAATTTCACGCTTAACGTCTCACCTGCGAATCGTCTCAGCATAAACGACCAACCAGGCGTCTAACGAAAGAGAAGTGGCTCATGAAACTTCTGGGACACTCTACTCATGGTTCTGAGGCAGCAGAAACAGTAAATGCTTACTGCGCGTCTGTCTTCATCAACCCCGCTGGGACACAATCACAGGCCACGCTTTTTCTCTTCCGATCGTCCCTTGGATTCATCTCCCAACTACCTTCAGGCTAACGTACACGGTAAGGTAATCCTGCTATGCCGTGATAAGTCCCCGAAGCTTGGTGGGACATCACCACTCATGCTGACAGAATGTGCAAGAGAGCTGGCGGAAACCCTTGATAAATTGTCCAAACGCTCTACCCATTTGGGAGCACGGCATCATCTCACTTATTTACAAGGGTGAGGATAAAACGAACGTCAATACGTTCAGAACGATTGCTGTACCACCAAACACCAGTTAATTATGTTTTCTCAGATTTCACGATGGCGTTCAATGAGGCGGAAAAACTGAATAATATGGGCTTATGTAGCACGGCTTGTTCCTGGCTTATGCAATATCCATCCTGTCGCACATGAACAGCTAGAGTAAGTGTTGACCTTCCCAGGCTACTCAACATCACAAAAGGTGCATAGCTATGCTCTGTACTGGGTCCCCACTAATCCTAGTCTATGTTATCTCACACGTTGTGGACTATGCTGACAATGTGAAACAGATGCGTGTTCTACACAGCGTTGAAGACACAAAAGAGTTCCAACAACATCTGGGTGCTCGGCACTTGTGACCGGTAGAAAATCTGCTACCTTTCAACGCGTCCAGCTTGAAGGTTATGCACGTTCATCATCACAGCACTAAAACATATGGAATCGGGGGCGATACCTCGGTCACTATCCACCAGGATTGTGACATAGGCTCTGTTGTTGTACCAGACCTCCTCCTAGTAACCATATTATGTTAATGGCAAAGAAAACTAATAGCAGACTAGCAATGTTCACGAGAGTTTTTCAATCGCTCACTTCGCGCGCATCTATAGTACATTGGTAAGATCACTGCTGGAAGTCAGCATCGAGGCATGTGTGTAGCATTAATGGAAACACGTCACTGCTCTAGAAGCTATCCAGAGACGAGCCACTGAAAAGGGTTGAGGGTTTGTCCATCTTTTCGTATGAGGACCGCCTGTCGGACTTGGAATTGGTCTTCCTGGTCTACAGGCACTGAAAAGCGACCTTATACTAACACGAAACATCCCGTGCTCGCCAAGTCACCCCGAACAAACTTTTCACACTCGCGAACACAGTGAGTCTCAGAAATCATAAGCACAAGTATTCCATGATACGTAATAACCACTTACCTAAACGGCATAGTTTTGCCATTCTAATTTTTTCGACATGGATTGCATTAACGACCACGATTGTGCTGGAACCGTCAACGGATCTATTGCAGAGACGGCTGAATGGCTGGATTGTCCCAAGATGACCGTTGGCATTGGTGGGCACATGGCACCATGTACCTTTACTGTTGTCGCTCCCTTCCTTCCTCCTCTTTCTCATATTATCTGGGTTCTCCTACCTTTTTCCGTATAGTCTTTGATGTTTCTTGTTAAACAACTAAACCACCTAACCATCCCCTGGATGCTCAACTGTTGTTGACTGCTCCAGCATTCAACACATCTCACATACTCTCACCAGTTTAACAGTTCACCTCTTCGGAGCAGAAGGACAAAAATCTGACGGTTAATTCGAAATCGGATCTGCAGTGGAACCGCAAACACCAAGCTACCCATACTCACTGGAATACCTTGAGGCGGGGATACTGAACGTCCTTCTGATGAACGTTGAGCGACGCACGTTTGACCAAAGACGCCATACATCACAATGAAACCAATCCGCCGGGAACGCAGTACGGTTGACACAAATAATATAATAAGTTACAGAAAACGGGCATCAATTCGTTCATGTGATAAAATACAATGTTTGACAGCAATAGGCCATGAAGGTTCCGGAAAGCACGACAAGCACAAGCACAAGCGACCGGCAGGCAGTGACGAACTGACCAAATGCGAACAGATTGGCCTGATGTGAGTATAAGTACCCTGCTTCCAGGCAGACTGATTTGCTTTTGACAATTTCGTGGAGGACCGTGGGAAGGCCGTATTCACGGGTATGAAAAGAGCGAGACTGACACACATATGTGTGTGGGCGGGTGAACAAGATTCAGTGACTGAGGGAGGTGAGCTGGAGGACTTAGTGCATGTAGGTACAGGTTGTGAGAACAACGATAACAAGTGGGTAGTTGGACGAGGTCACGAGGACGGATGCGACAGGGTCAGTCGAAGGGAATTCTGAACACCAAAAGTGTCCCTCAGATGCTACACAAGTATTTTACTTCCGCTCCGCAAGAAACCAGTTAAACCAATGTAAGGTTCATGTACTCATTATATGTATATTTGCACAGCTTATCTGTGAACAAAAAATAACGCAGATTAAAAATTGGAAACACGGATCACAAAGGTCAATGCGATGCTCATCAAGGTTAGTGAGAGCGAAGACTGTGTGCTTTTCAACCGGAAATCAATATATTACAGTTAGGTTTTGGTATTTACATCGAGGAATACTACCCACATTCTAGGTCGGAAGCCTGCATCATCATGACTACAGATTTGAAGGTGTAGTTGAATATAACTCTCTGACAGTGAAGTGAACCGATAACAGCTGCGGTCAACTTCAACAGGGAAGCGAATAATTGTTTGCACAATCCTGTCAGTGAAATCCACAATGGTCAGGAACATAAAAACCCGAAATGTTGAAAGCGTCAATACATGATACACTGCGTTGTCAGAGTTACTACTCAGTTCTTGAACGGCTATTAAAACACACTGCTCGTTCTAATATACTCACCTGAATTATGTCGCATTCAAAAGTACCTCCTGAAACGTGATATAATTCTTGTGTAGGAACATGCTATTCAGACGGTTTTCAAACTGAAATTTTTGTAGGTGATGCCATTGCGCGTAAGTTTTGTCACGAAGCATATCGTCCTTAATTCACATATTTTCATTACTATGTATAATTAATGTAAAACTTAATATCAATGATCATTCGTGAGTACATCACTGGGGTGCATATGTTCTTCAATTTCAGTGGTTGATAAAGCATATAACGCTAATTTGTCGCGCAACGTTTGAAATTAGATATTTTGTACAGGTGAAACTCACAGTTTAATAAAGCTGATCCACGAAGAATCGCTGAAGCAAAATTTTGGGGGTGAACATTTTTTCTTCACAACAGTAACAGACCATAACCTTCTCCGCCCAATTCAGCCTAAAAGAAAATCATGAGAGGTGAGGCAAGATAAAAGCAAACCTGTGTTTGGTGGATCATAATTCGAATACGTAGTTTACACGTATATTGTATCACCCATGGGTAGTGCTGCGGAGTTCATATCTTCATAGGAAACGTGGACTGCGGTTAGATTTGAAAGTGATAGAATTGGCATATCTCAAACTAACATGCCGAATTTTGACATTTCTGACCGCCTGGCGTGATTTAGCAGCGCAGGCAGTAGGATGCTTGTGGCGTTTGATCCTTAACTGAACTTGGTTAGTTTGTAAACGGGTCCCATATGGAATGCGATATTTTACGTACCACTCATGGAATACGAGTTTAATGCTCACTAATGGCGTTGGTTGATTCGAGCGTTAACTGTTCAGCAAAACTTGTTAGGTCAGTCTAGTTGCTGCATCCAGTCGTGGACCCCATAGTATAGTAGACCGGGTGGCTAAGTGGGTACAATCGTGGAGCTTCTGATCAGTCGGATTGGCTTCTTGACTCAACTGGTGAAGCGTTTGCCGCGTTTGAAATACGAGTTTAATGCTCACTAATGGCGTTGGTTGATTCGAGCGTTAACTGTTCAGCAAAACTTGTTAGATCAGTCTAGTTGTTGCATCGATTCGTGAACCCTATAGTATAGTAAACCGGGTGGCTGAGTGGATACAATCGTGGAGCTTCTAATCAGTCGGATTGGCTTCTTAACTCAACTGGTGAAACGTCTGCCGCGTTCGGACGTGTTTCTGCTACCAGTTGGGGTTTGGCAGTTTACGTGAAGCATATACTGTATTATTTTTGGCTGAGTGATTTAGAGCGTATTCAACGTTTTTACTAATATTGCATTTATACTGGTCTCGTGGGTGACCAAACAATACCCATGGTTCCGTGAGGTGAATGATGTATCAAACGTTGGTACCGCTCCCAGGCAGGAATTTGTAATATTAAATCTGCTCGTTGGGGCAGGCAATACAAATTTGGTCCGTACTACGAACATGCGACTATGTAAACTATCAGCGAACCAAAGTCATGATAACAGGGATGCGTGGGCTGATTGCATTCCTCGATTGCTTTCATAGGGTTTTATTACTTCAGCAAAACAGATTGGTCAAGTGAAACTCTTCTGCACTGTTGAACTCCAATGACACTGATCACTTTCAAAGGTATACGGTGTGAACGCATTTTCCAGCCCAACTGGTATGCCTCTAGTCATATTGGGTTCACCCACTAATTGGATGACGTTGGTACCCGAGGTTTTATATTATGTTTCGTGATAGCTGAGCGATCTGAATATTACAATCACTGACGAAATGAACACGCTAGCTCTCCAATTTGAAATCAAATATTTGCTGTACGCAATGTGCTCTTAGTTGACTTCAATCTCTTATTTCTATCCCAGGTGAGTAGATGCAACAGCGTACATTTGTTACAACCGTTGATTGATTAGTTCGCGCATCCTGACTGTGTAGTAACGGGCAGTGTTGGTTAGCGTTTCCCAAATCTGTTCAACTAGGTTGTCCATGAAGCAGTCCTATGGGTGTTTGTCCGTCCAGTTACGGTAGTAAAGAGAATCACGCGACTACCGCCAGCCAGTTGCAATGAATCACCAATCGGCCATCGGTACCGACTTCAGCTTATTGTATTAAGCACAACTTATGAACATCCGCAGTTGATGAGCTTACAGTGCAATGCAAGCCAAACGGGCGTCGTATTGAAGTCGAACACATAGATCAGGTTTAGTTTCCACATTACACATTTTGCTGTGGCATATCCCAATAGTTTATTCGAAGCTAACGTTAAAACTCTGCCTAACTTCGGAATCATTCGGAGATATCGGTCTAATTGTTAATGTAGAAGTCTTAGATTCACTAATCTGATGCCTAGATCCACGCAGCGACAAAGTGATTATATCTAACATGTGCGAGCGCGTGCCATCACAAATCAATACTGAGATCTTAATGAGTTTATTACTATTAGTATGGCTGAATATGGCTGTCTCGGAAAGGGGAGATTTTGAGTTGCAATCGTTTCTGGCACTGAACTTCATCTTTAGAGAGCTACAGTTTGTCATTACTATGTAAGTGATCTGTAAACTGGCGAACGTTCAGTGGCGTCTACTTAATGGCTGACACTGGTATCACAAGAAGTTAGTTTGACAAAATATTGTGCAACCGCATTGATAATTTTGATCCATTAGTTCTGTTTGCCTGCTGTACTCTTGGTCGATATCGTTAACGAATTTCCACAGTAATCTGTGGGAATCTGTCTAACATTATACGACGCGACTTTTGTTTGGAAGCTAGCTACTCAGCTAACAGCAACTGAAGTATGCGACCAACGTGATACTCGAATTTGATCTATAAAGATGAAAGCCAGATGTGAACAGCATTTAAATAGTACCGATTTTCAATGTATTCATGGTCCTCGTCAGAACAGTGAAAAAAAACGCATGTCTGGGGCAACCGTGTTGTCACAGTATCCTTGTCATGATATTTTGCTTACTTCTGAATGTTCGGAGATCCTTGTTCAAAAGAATTGAACAAAACACAGCTGATCATAAAATGAAACAAATGTGGGTTTGGATTTTTTCAAAGTTTATCAGTGGCTTTTTGCTTGCAACTTTCATGCTCAGAGCTCCGGACACGTTTCTATGAGGCAATCCTGTTGACTACTGTGCCGCTGATATCACATTGTGCGAAATTTAAGTTTCATAGTTGAAGGCTGGTCTACTTCCTTTCGTGATTGGTCTTCCGCTTACCTGATCATCCTAATAAGATACATGGGCAGCGTCCCCTAGCTGCAATCAGCAACTACACGATCAGGTCTTCAAAGACAGGTGATATCTTAGATCGGTGATGAACGAGGTTACGTGATGAGTGGGTGGCAAGAGTTAAACCATCGGTTTTATTAATGGAATGTCAACTGGTTAGATAGTTGAAAATGTCGAACTCGATGGCAGGTTTACCATCCAGCTACTTGGCTCATCCGATAACTGAAGGGTGCATTATTTTAACTTTGTTCGTGAATATCTCAAAAATTGGTTGTTTTGAATTTATTGCAGCCAGTTTAGTCATCTCTGATGAAATGTGCACTTTTTCCATCGTAATTATCTAAGGTGAGAAACGCGGTGCTTCGTAAGCATAAAAACGATAACTTCAACCGGGCAACATATTCGTGTACTATAATCAGTTTGCACAAAATACCGTTGCTTAGTACAATCTAATTTGCTGGAACCCTCTCACACTGATTGTGGGCGCATTTAATGTTATTTCTCTCACTTAGTCAACTGGAAAGGTGCTGTTGGAAATACTTAATCACTAACGATATGTACACAGTAGCTAAATGTAGGTCATGTGTCGTAAAGGATCACCGCCTTATCCTCAAACTACTTACAGTTTTCCATATGTTTATTCTTTCCCACATTTGCTGCACCATGCTCTGGGTCACAAATATTTGTGCATCCCATGAACAACCTGTCGCTCACACCAACTAAGAGTGCAACCGACATCAACTACTAGAATCGTATGCCCCCCAATACTTTCGTTACAATGACCACCCTGAGCGATACGTTTAGTAAGTAGGAAGGAAAACCCTTTTATACGATTCTACACGATAAGCTGATGCTATGATTCCATCAAACATGATTTGTGTTTATTGGTGATTGAGTCGATTAGTTACCACGTAACTGTCATGCGACAGATTTTGTGCGATGTGTATTGATTTCCACCACTGTCAAAATACGGTTGTCACATTCACCTTGAATGTCCAGACATCCACTTGCCGAAGAAGGCAAGAGAATGAGGGCGATTTCTTGACTGAGCTAGCCAGAGATGCACATATCTGCTCCAGCTAATATTTACACTCTGGTCTTTTGATACGTTGACTGAGCTGAATAGGTGTACAGAGCTGGAGAGCAATGGCCAAATAAAAGCTTCAACCAGGCGCTACATTTTACAAGAGATTGGTTGGAAATTCAAATTGCATGCGGAAGTTGAGGTCTATTTTTCGCGGATTTCAGATCGGAATTCAGACATATTACTAATCTTCTGTGAGAACAGAGTGATTACGTCGTTATTTCGCATGAAGTAGTGCCAACATATGTTGCGCGTAGTCAGCGTTAAATTGTCGGTTTTACGCAATGGCAGATGTACGAATTTCCTAGCTCGCCGTTAATTCGTAGTTCAGGTTTCCCTCAAAAAATTACCTTCACAAAGTGAACAACACCTGGCGTACACTGAAATCAACTAGTTCTAACGATTGTCTGCATATGCAACAACGAACTGTATATTTTCAGGTGATCGTGGTGATATAATATATCCTTTAGTGACAATGGCACTCCGTAAGCATATAAGGATGTCGTTTCCCAACAAATTGCGTTTTCTTTAGTTGGACATCGACACCATTTCAAGAACATGAAACCACAACAAACCTAACCGTTCAGTGATAATGGGTTTAAAATGGTACACATTGTGTGTAGTTTATCGGTGGATGTGTTAAAACTATCAACGAGTTAAAGCTAGTTAAGTCTGGTTTAATTTGTTTTACGCAATAGCAGTAAAGTGAGAGAAGTTAATTGAGTCGTTGCAGTGCAATAGGAACAATAAATTCTACGGACTCGAAAGATTCGCTCACCGTAGTATAGCAGCAAATCATCCACACTGGTATGCTCATTTAACTTGGTATAGTTTCCGTCTGGATGTCTTTAGTTTACCATTTTTCCAAGGAATATCAACACGCAATTTCGATAGCTGGCAAAATGTGATTTTCCCAACATAGATTTTTCACGCAATTCCGATGACCGGTGGAACGAATTGATATTGAACTTATTTTGTTTCGTCGTATAGGAAGATAGCCCATTCCTGAGGGTGAGTAAACGGGATTCTTGTTTTGTGTTTGTCGAGGATAACACTAAAAGCAACTGCGGTGAGCTTTAGTGGAGCCATCCGGGTGAATTTCAACGATCATGTTTGAAACCTGATATCTTGTTTCCCAAGGAGTTATGCGCAGCCCTTTGTTCACAGTCCTAAGTTCATTCAGGCATGTTGAAATGTTGATCGTGTGACAAACGAACAAGGTTTATTAATTGTTTTCTGACAGGCAACATGCAGCAATGCCACTTGATAAACTGTAGTGCTGACCAAATAGCAGAATACAACGGACAGTACCGCTAAAACCACACCGCCAATGAGTTCTTCTAGCCAGAATGTGCTAAACGGTTCAGCTTGTATGCGATTTGCTGAATTACCAAATATTCGGCACACACTTGAAAGTTTGGTGAATGAAGTGACGTATGTTATCACAGGCTACGGAAGCCATTTCGCTTATACTACTGTGTCGCATTATTCTACGCGACCTGTCTTGTAGTGAGTCCTATCGCCCAAACGAATCACGGATATCACAAATGTTAGTGCGTTTCATGACAGAGTAGAAAACCTTAATCCGGCCTCAAAAATTGAAACTTTGAAACCAATGGAACTTGTTCTTGCAATGTTTTTGGGAACAACCTACTAAGACTAGTTAATATTCCGTTCAATTTCGATTAAAAATCAGCTGCATAGTGATGAAATTCAGTGCACGTGGTAAGTGTCTTCACATCAATTTTGACAGAAGACATTTGCCAGCATCGTATAATCCCATAGGGTTCGGTGACGTAAGATGATAGCGTGGTATTTGAAGATGCATTTTATTATAGCTGTTTCTCCTAGCTGTCGTGGGCGGTAGTAGTGAATGATACCTAACTATGCTCACTATATATCTGTACATTGTTTGCATGAGAATAACTCAACCATGAGAATAATAACAATCTGAAGGTTGGATACTATATATTAGCTTATTGCTAGAAATCAGAAAAACAGCCTGATCAGGCAGAATTAAATGTTGCTTGGTTGAAGATGCTACACAAAGAGTATTTTGTTTCACATTTATATATATATATAAGAATTAGGATGACCTAGAAAAGATACGCATTTGAAGGATTAATACACCAGCTCTGATCAGAGCGAAATGATAGCAGCATACAGACTGATTGGTTATAGTACACGTAGATCTGCGATAACGTTTAGTGAATTATTTGAAGTGAAATACGTCGCATGTCAGATCAGAACGGTTAAAGCTGTTTAACTTAACTAGTTATCAGCTACAAGTTCTGATATCTATAAGACGCATTGGTAATGTATGGGCTTCGCAAATCCCTCTTTTACTGCTATCAAAACATTACACATGAATGGATGAGACCAATCCAAAATTGTTAAGCGAAAATATCGCCCAAAACTGTTAGAGCGTAATCTGTGAGAAGGTCGCTTGAAGATATTGATTGTGTGTACGATCAAGGTGACGGCGCACAGCAATACACGTTTCAGCAACGCAACTGTGGTACACGTACGATCACAGCACGCGAGGGAAGCGAATACTGAGACTATAGAAATGTTCGTTCAGGAACAATTACAAACTAAAAAGATGGTTAATATGAGGAAATTCAGTACAACAAACAACTTTTGTGGGGATTTTAGAAGCATAATCTTATAAGCTTAAAGAAGGATCAAATGAAAGGCAGTGTTATATTATTGTGGGATGTGTTGGCTTAGCACAATAACCCCAGTGAATTGAAACATCAACCAAAGTTGATTAGGACGTACATCAGTATTGCTTTCTTATTTTAATAATGCTCAAACGAGTGTTCACTGTTTCTTACTACGTCGGTAAAATTCAGAGAAAAGTTCATCAGGTTATCCAGTAACAATTTCCAGTTTGTTTCGAAAGTGAGATTGGAATAAATGGTGCTACCCAACGGAACACAGCTTTAGCACGAACTTACAAGCAATTCGCACTGGCAGCTGCTCGGTAATGACCAAGCGGCCGACAAAATTGTACAAGACATTTGGTATTCGCGCAGTATGGAGAACCTGATATTGCCACTGGTTCCCTATTGTTAAAAAATGATAACCCGCCGTGTGTATACGAAACATTCATTATGCTACGAAGCGCCCACATTTTTCATTCAAAACTGATCATCCGCTTTTGCTTTTTTCAAACTTGGATTGCCGTGTGAAATTTTGTCGGCTTGTTTCCGAAAGTTCATCCTATATTGTGTGCACTACCAAGTTATCTCGCAAAACAGCATGCAGTGAATATGATTCATTAATATCCATACAGTGCATCAGTCAAAACGTAAAATTCCCAGTAATACATTGTTTGTTTTGCTGAACTACTGAACTGTGATTGTTTGTTATCGGACAACTGTAATTCAAAACCAGTTACTCATGTGTTCAGTTACATTTGGATTCCGGTCTGAAGGTATTGATATGCTAATATGAAATGTAGTAAATTACTTCGTGTAAGCGGAACTTTTGCAAAGTTTTCCGCTCTTCTTAATACATAAAATGACGTTTCCGATCTAGATTCCACGGATTGCGACTGTGAATGAAAATGCAATTTGGCTGGCTTGAGAATTTTTGATGTACTACATGCAGCAAACGTGTAAAAATATTGATAAAAGTAAACTCATTAACTGTGCACCACATAAATTCCCATTTGAAGTTTTGAAATTTCGGTAGCAGCTGCGTTGTGCTTATTTACAGATGTATATCTGGAACGTGAGTCGCTGGAACATTTTACATCAGTTCATCATTTTTAAAGGTTTTAACGTGATTGAGTTAGTTGTTTGCAATGCAATTCAGCGATTCAGCGATTGATACACGGGTTCGAGGCAGCGGCCGAAGGTTCCCGGATCCAGTCGGTCTTTCTTGCTCAGTCAGCGGGCTTCTGTTGATCTGAAAGGCGATCATTGAAAACACGTTGTAGCACTGCTCTGAGGGATTACAGTGAATACCAAGAACAGAGTAAGATTATTCGCATAATGTAATATCAGATGAATGAGAATCAAGCGAAGCTTTGCAACGATTCCTAGAAGCGCTGCTGACGACCTCAGAAGGTAGGCTGTTCCAAAAGTTAATAACCTTGTAAAAAGAGAACTGCTGCCTGAGGAAGGTCCGAGGAGGAAACTTGAAAAGCTTCCTTTTATGTCCACGCCGGCCGTCATGATTCACTACAGTGAAAAACTGTTCTAAAATACCTACTCTAAAGAAGAAGTGTGCGAGTATTAAATCACCGCGGAGTCTTCGAAATTCAAGTGGGTAAAGGTCAAGAATTTCATATCCAGACTCGTAAGTAACAATACTAAGGCCCGTCACCACTTTGGTAGCCGTGCGCTAGAAACGCTCAACAGCTAATATGTTTCTCTTCAGGCCGGTATACACGACCTGATTGGCACACTCAAGGAGCGATCTTATATAAATACTGTAGAGCGTTTGAAAAGCTTTCGTGTCCATGCGAAGGAAAGTGCGCCTTATCATCATAAGAGCCGCAAGTCCCTTTTTTGCCGCCATTTTATGGTGATATGTGACGGATAAGTTAGACGACAACCAGATGCCCAGATCTTTCTTCAGATCGACTCTCATGATATCTACTGTGCTAGATGCGCTATGAACATGAAGGCATTGCTAGAATCTCCACCGAGTAAAATGTGAGCACATTTATTGTCATTTAGTAGGAGACTTCAATTGTCCGACCAGCGCTTGATCACGTCAATAACAATTTGTAGTGCACTGGGATCAGTGGCATTCCAGATTTTTGGGTCGTCCACGTATAAGAGGACGTTGCTGAAAATATTGTTTGGAAGGTCGTTGATGTAAACGAGGAATGACAAAGGACCTAACACTGACCCTTGGGGAACTCCCGCAGAAATGAAAGCGGGAGACGAAAGGTCTCATCCGGCCTTGACTCTGAACGTTCTATTATCAAGAAAAGAGGCAACCCAGCGAAGTGCCTCTCCTTGAATACCGTAGGCTTCCAGTCTGTTTCAGGGGGCCGTGTGGGACACGGTCAAAAGCCTTGGCAAGATCAAAGTAGACAGTAGCAAAGATGAGGCCATTTTCTTTGGCCTCCGTCAGACTATCCATGAAAATAAGCATGTTTGTTATGCATGACTTATTAGGAAGGAAGCCATGCTGTGTGGAAGAAAAAAGATTATTTGATAAGAAGTGATTGAGTACGGCGCGCTTTAGTAGGCGCTCCATTATTTTGCACGCGATGCTAGTGAGGCTGATTGGCCGCTAAATAGCCGGAGAGTGCCGGTCACTCACTTTAAGTATGGGTGTGACCATCGCCTCTTTCCATGCGCTAGGGAGGATGCTAGTCTGGGGTGTTTGCTTGAACAGCTTATAAAGGGGTTCAGCCGGACTAACAGCTGCTTCATTGAGTATTCCGGGTTGGATCATGTCAGGACTCATTGCACTGTATGGATTAACTTTGAGTAAAAGATCTTCAACATCTAGCACAGAAAACTCAGCGGTCACGAGTGGTTGCCTGAACTTCTGCAACGGTAGTACAGGATGCCAGCTCGGGGATGCGACGTTGTAGACTGCCGAGAAGTACTCCCTGAATAACTCGGCCACAACTAGGGAGTCAGATGAAGTCTCCCCGTTGGGTAGTCGTAAAGAAAGAGCTGAAGGTTTGTTCTTTCTTAGTCGTCGCATATGCTTGAATAAGAAGTTTTTGTTCCCGCGGGCTCTTATGAGGATCTTCTCTTGTACGAGTTTGGTGTGTTCGCGGATTTCCCGCCTACACCTGTTTCGGACAATGTGGAACGCGCTTAGGTCCTCTGAGTTTCCAGTAAGCTTATGCTTCGCGAATAATTGGGAACGGTTATCGAGAAGACGACGTATCCTGCGTGGAAGGGGTGGCCGATAAGAGAAAATGCACAGTTTGCGCGGTATAAATAAGTCGTCTGCTTTTTGAATTGCGCTGTGAAACGTGTGGTAGTTCTGGTCCACGGAGTCCAAGTCAAGAAGAAGTGAACCTAGGTAGGTTCTCAGGCCGTTAAAATCTGCTTGATTAAAGTTTCGAACGGTGAATCTTTTTGCTGGTTGTTGTAACCAGTAACAGATAAGGTCAAAGGCTAACAGAGAGTGGTCACTGTGTCCAAGTGGTGGCTTGGTGATCACTCTGTCTACCAGGTGGCTCTCATTAGTGATAACTAATTCGAGCAGAGAGGGAATCTGACCAAAATGGTGGCGCTTCGGGGCTGTGACGTGTTGTGTCCACGCCTTCCGACGTATCAGCGTTGATAAGGAAGTCAAAAATCCGCTTTCACAGTCCTGGTGAGAAACTGATGCCCAGTTTATCTTAGGTGCGTTAAAATCACCCATAATAAGC
This sequence comes from Paragonimus westermani, assembly GCA_008508345.1. Classification (NCBI taxonomy): domain Eukaryota; kingdom Metazoa; phylum Platyhelminthes; class Trematoda; order Plagiorchiida; family Troglotrematidae; genus Paragonimus; species Paragonimus westermani. Next base: position 25,057 of record QNGE01003623.1, read on the forward strand.
AGATTTGTAAAGCGTTGTAGGCCTAGGAAGTTTTCCAGGCTTACCAGGAGGGTGTTGTCGTCGGGAACGTCTGATGAAGGAGAACGATAAATAACCCCCACTAGGAGTGAGTCTTGGACACGCAGTGGTAGTCGAAGCCACAGAGCGTCACATTTATCAGAGCACTAGAAGCCAGCAATAACGGTGGGTGTTGTGAGACACTACTGAAGAAAAATAGCAGAACCCCCCATTCTCCATCGGGCAGAGTCAGCCCGGTGAACTGGATACCCCATGACACTCAATTCACTGTCACTGATATCACCTGTAGGCCAGCTCTCTATGAAGGCGAACATGTAGGGTTGGGTTTCATAACTCAACTTTTTGATTTCCAAAATTTATTGAACAGAATCAGACAGTTCGTATGCTTGCATCTGAAAGATACTTCCTCGATGGATTTCGCGAGAAACTAGGAAGGATGGTGTGAGGGAAAGCCTGGGAAAGAAGGCCTAGAATTGAGGAGGGTGGTGCGGCTGGACTCGGTATGTTCTTCCGAGTTGTTCTGACGGCTCTCCTTCGAGGCTGTGAGCGCGACATCACCGCCTGTGCGTACGTCAGCGACCCTAACGGGCGTTTGATCAGCGTTCTGGATACCGCCACCTGGGAACTTTGCGTCCCCGTCAAATTCCGCTGCATGGGAGGGTGTTTGGAAGTTTCCACCCACAGAACATTTGACTTCCTCGTTTGCTGGGTTTGGAAGATGTCAAAGGGTGCTGTGTTATGGGGCTACTGAAAGAGATATTTATAGGTGTGGGCCAAATTGGTGCTTTTTGAGTTGTAGGAGGCGGTCCTAGCAGGCTGCTTTCGTTCCAAACTCTTGAGAGGAAGAGTCTTCTGCTGGGAAGTTTGGTGGGTTTCGGGGTGAGTAAATGTGAAGACGGATTTTACGCTGTGTGTGTCCCCTCAATGCTTGTGCCTGTGCCTGGGGCGTTGGTCGTTGGAACGACCATACAGATGGTGCATCCGCTTTCCACAACAGGCACATGAGTCTGAAGGGCTACTCCGAGGGCAGAAACTACGAAGTTAGTCTCTAGATGTAGGTTCTGGTCTGCCGAGATTTGTGACTTAGACTTAGTCCGCTGTTCGCGCCTCGCTCTCCCTTGCCGGGAGCGGTTGAAAGACACGCATTCTAGATGCGCGTTGGCGGACTTAAAAGCCTCTGTTTTTCCCACCACTACCTTGGGGCTTAGCATTGCTGGCAAAGCTACCAAAAGGCCAAATGACATTCTGGTTGTTTTGGCCCGCAGCCTACTGGAATCTGTGGAGAACGAAGTCCCTAAGACTGTTTCAGCTAGCTCGGTTGGATAAGAGATTGTAGGGAAGCGGCCCCATAAGACAACTTTCTTTTCCCTGAGAGCTTGTTCCTTCATTTTTATTAACGTCTCCTCTATGTATGCAGTTGATACGGCAACTTATTCCTTGGTGATTGCAACACCATGGAGAGCAAGCGCTATATACTCATTCAGAGAACGTAGTTTCAGTTTCATTTCGGACAGAGTCCGTTGGTACTTCTCTATCTTACTCTGCACGGAAGAAATGGAAGAAGATACAGAGCCAAGAAGAGCCTCGCATTCACAATTGCAGGTTTTCTGCGTCACTCCACCTTACGTGGTGCGTGTAAGACCAGTCAGCTGCGGAGCGGTGCCTTGACTTTCGCTGAACCTGCAACTCATACAGATGTAAATAAGAGATGAGGAAGCTAGCTGTTTGTACTGGTGTTCGTTAAGACCAGGGCACTCGAAGTAATACTACTTCTGACACTGGTCGTACTGCATGCCGTTTTGTACGGACATTTTATATCCATACCGGCCGCAGGCGCTTGCTGCTACAGACTGTCTGCTGAGTCCCAGCACTGCTAGATCTGACACGGGTCATTGTCGACAAGGATGCTCAGTATGCAAGGGGGCTAAAAAATTAGTACAAATAATAAAATACGCAATGAGTTATGCCATTCGACAAAGAATAGCAATGATCGTGTATAATTTTTGATGCACTGGGCACCAAGATAGCGAAAATATGAATGGACAATGACAGCGAGGAAATTTTAACCAAATTTTGAGTTACCCGCGCAGAACAGATTTGTCATTATTGCTGAACTGTTACTGGGACGCGTGACTTGGTAAATGGGGGGAATTCTGGAGACATGGTCAGAGTTTAGAAGATCGAAGGTAAAGTGGTTAGCGCTTTTTCGCCAAATAATCAACAATAGCGGGGTGAAGAAATAACGTTATTTGAAACATTCTTTTCCCGTCAAAAATAACGTTATGTTCAGCCGTAATGAACAGTTCACCAGTATTTAGGCGAGATATTATTTTCCTATTAACTTCAGGCGATTAATTCACTCCGCAAATTAGTGAGCAACTTCGAATAGACATCTCAAAGGGTATAACAGTAGCTGGTGAATACTATCACGCTGCAGTTTTTAGTATAAAATTTGACGCACAATCTAAGAAATATCACGGGTCAGCCCACCTACCAATTAGCTGATTGCAGCAACGACCAGCGAAACAATCATCACCGTTGCCGTGCTGTGCACATAGTTGAAGTTACTGGTTGCTTGAAGGTACAAAAAATGTTCCCGAACTCAGGGTAAAATGCAGGCGACGTATTTTCACCATTCCGCACAAAGATCAAGGGTTGTCTGATTTCCAAATGAGAACTGAAAGTTCACTATTTCCTCCATAAACGGTGTTGTTTTTAAATATGGAACAAAGCGTCGTACAATTCACCAGATATATGCTGAAGGCCTTCGTAAGTGCAACAGCAAAAGGTTGTGAACTATACGACGCACTAAGTAAGCTTCGGAGAAGCATGGTGTCTACGAGGTACCGTATATTGACACGCTACTCCACTTCAAAGTTGTGTGCTTATTTCATAGCAGTCAGCTTTGCTGCAAAGACAGTCAAGTTTACGTCGGTTAACCAAACAGAATTTTTAATCCAGTTTGAAACGTAGTTAACGGGAAATGACAAGATAATATTTGTCTATTGCGAATACAAGAACACTACTCACATTTACAGTGCACGTTATAAACTGGGAAGTTACAGTTACAGTATCAGAGAGTGCGTGTCCAGGCTCAAGGAATGTGCATCAGAATTTCCAGCTGCGTTGTATTTCATATTAAGCAGACTGATGTACGGGTGCAATAGCCATTCTCTTGACACGATCGGTCACCCGGTACAACGAATTTCTGAAGCAGTTCCCACATAGGACGCAAAACATGAAACTCCTTGCCCACTGTCCACTTGCATTGAGCTGACACAAACAACGGCCTAACATATCGTCATACAAGTAACTTTTACACCTTTCCGGGCATGCACACCCAAGGTGGTATCACCGAATGACTGCCAATTAAAAAACTGAACGCTCCTACTCCTTTCCGAAAATGGCTCACTTACGTCTCCATATTAAGGAGCGACCGCGAAACAGCCTAGTTATTCGGAATCACCTTGGTTTTCACTAACGCTCACGAGCAGATCATCATCTGAAATTCCTAGCAGATAGTTCCACAGTAATTTGGGCCATTTTGACAAAACTTTCAGGCACACATATCACACCGACTTTTGTGTAACTAACAATCACATTCAATAGTAAACTTATCATTTTTGACTGGCAAATGAGTGCACAGACAAAATATGGCTGAAAAACGATCATGGAAATGTTCAAACTGTGCTTATAAACCGTGAATTTTTTAATGGAGTACATTGGACGACACATATAACACCTTCTAGACAGCAGTCTAGCTATGACACCCTGTTTTCAAACATTTATTCCAGTGGTTTTCAACTCACATATCGAGGGCAACCTAACTTTTCACTGTCTACAGGAAAAATTGATGAAGCTATTGGTCTGCTGAGAAACGGTAAGTGTGCGACTTGCGTTTAAGCCTGATCGATGGAATCTTTCTCCCAAAGGTACCACATGTTTACTTTGAGAGATTTGAACGCTAGGACAAGAAAATATCAGCCTCTGTGCGACTTCGATTCAAACAAAACATATTTGGAACAGTGGATCCGTTATGTGAAGAAATGCACCTTAGTCTTTTGGATCATACTTGGATTTCTGAGATAAAGTAATGTGAATTAAGTCACAGCCGACTAGTAGTTCATGGGGACAATGAATGAAGGCAGCTGTGATTGCTATTCAAGTTACAATGAACAGTATCCGTTGCGTTTATGTCCACGGTTCCTGGTTTGTAGAATGCCAACTTGCCGTTTTTCAACGAATCTGTCGGATGCGGATGCGTACTCATGTTGGTGTTCAGAAAATACCATGACCCTGAAGTTGTTAGTGTTCTTTTAACGTCTGGTGGTGTTAAAAATGTTACGGTATTTGAGAGGAGCAACAATAGTGGCATATCCGACTGATGTTTTGAGCAAAATAGATACTGATAAGTATACTCAGTCACCGTCTTACCGAATATAACTGGATCATCATCATCGTTGTCTCCTCAGGAATTTAGTTATCTGGCTGATTCGCCGAACTGTGATGTGCTATTTTTTGAGAGGAAATACTCGTTGAAATGATTTTTAATTCATCTGCAAAAAGCTCTGTAACATACATTCACATTTGGAGGAGAGCCAAATGACTAAGAAGTATACCCAACAAACGACGTGGCCTTTCCCAACAAAGTTCAGAAAGTGCCGTCAGAATTCATAAAACAGAATTGGTGAAATATATGTCGATATTATTTTATAAAAATGCATAGAACTAGATCGATACTTGTGGGAAAAATAACGGGGATTAACATGGTGGTTGGACGAGTGAATCCCAACGTTAACACTGTGTAACCGAAACAAGCATGTGCTGCTATTAAGCAGTAAATTGTCTCTTCAGTTTACTAAGGAACAGTCTTGCTACTGCCCACATCATGGGGATAATACGCATGTACTGAATACCACCAGAACGGGCATAGTGAGCGCAACATAGGCCAAGGACATTCTTACCCTTTCTATTGATGCATGAGTAGCAGACCTTATGTGCCCATGTTTCTTATTATCTGGAACTGCATATTTTCAGATCTGAATATTTAGCAAAACATCTCAGTCGGAAAACTAACTGATATGTTTATTTCGAGTGGATCAAGTGAATACTGTTAACAGAAACTTCAAACTATCTAGGTGCAAAGGAATACTAAATGAGATATTTGTGGTCAAATACTTGGAAATGTTACTTTTTCAGCGACGGAGGCATTTAAAAAGCGTAAGCGAAGTATAAAAAGTTAATCCATAATATGTTGCATCCACGTAGATATCCACGAGTGAATCCAGTGCAATTTTACCTGAGTTACGAAGTCAACTTCTGGAAGGTATTAGAAAGCGACAGTGAAATTCGCAATCAGTCGTTTACAGACATCTAGTAGGTCTGGGTACATTTAGTAACCAGTAATATTGGGGATGAAAAATGAAATCTGGTCTTCGACATAAATGGTCAGTCGTTACTTGGTTGGAACAAGTGGTAAAGCGCAGATGTAAAAAACGCGAACCTTGAGTTTTGGACACCAATTTATTGACTGCCAAAAATCTTCCTGTCCTTTTAATAGATCACCACAATCATTTAATGATCCGTATTGCTTCTTGGTCGGAAGCTACGGTTTCTTGCCCACAGCGAATCCCTACTAATGACCAGTTACCACTGGATTATTTTTATTCAAAGGGTGCTTGGGCATGAAAACACGTTGCACCATTCGTATTACCTGCGATTTATCTTCTCTGATTAGTGACAACTCTTGTAGATTTTGAATATATAATTCCGAACCACTGTTTGTAATGTTCATCGTTAACTGCGTAGTATATGGAGTGCTTCATGTCACTGTTGCTTACTTCGTGTTAACTTTACTGTTCACTATTCAGTAGTCTAGATAATGGTTACAACTGCGAGAACATATTCGTAAGTCTACAGTTGGTAACATGGTCGATGTATGTGTCGCAAGTTTACGCTACAACGAATCGCGATCGATGATCATTCGCCGTCTATATTTCATCCAACATTAAGAAACTGATGATATTTAGAAGTGATGAATCCACGAAGAAAGAATAGTTAATAGGGTGTGAGAAATTTGCAAGATTATTAACCTCAGTCATGAAAGAAATTTCACCTTGACAAGTCGTGTTTGTTGAAAACGGAAAGACAGAGTTTTTGCTTCTGTGCGCCAAATAAATTGAGTACTTTGTATGCGATTCCATTCTGTTTGACAGTCAATCAAAACTTTACCAAATCTTCTGCTTGCTATTTGGGTCTGTGTAGCGGGAGGACGTGTGTTGCCCACTTAAGTAATTGGATGTAATTTGTTTTCAAGTTGACCATCACTCACATTTGATCGCAGCCTTCGCATTCAGATAGACTTTCCGGCCGGCCTCTTTGGGACAAAAGCACTAGACTCGAGTTTTGCTCTGATTAGAGCTCGTCAGTGGTGCATATCCTTGCCACGGCCGGAATTTGAACTCCGGCCATTCCAATCATGAGGCAACCGTGTTGACCACTGCGCCATTGACCTCACATTAGGCACAACCGAATTATCAAATCTGAAAGCGCAACCACTCTCGCTTATGAGCAATGATCAGGTTGCCCGATCGTCTCGAGAGGAGACACAGTTACTGCCTGTCAGTAGTGCATATCCTTGCAACTTCCGTCGCAAAGCATACACTACAAACAGGACACTTAGTCAAAGTTTCTGACGCGTTCTCGATGATCTTTCGGAGCAACCGGAAACGCATACTCCCGTTTGCTAAGGCTTTGGCCATTAGACGTCACAATGTCCGGAGAACATAACATGAATTGCGTCTTCTCATTGTTTTATTCATGATCATAACGGGAACAAACTGTTTCAAATTCCACTCAGGTTGTCCCACTCAGGGCTTTTACCTGCAACAACATTATTTTCAGTCACCGCGCTGATATGCTTACCAGTGTGTTCTAATTAAGAGATATGTTGCTGGTTTTGTATTGTTTGTTCATTTATCTGAGAAAATGATACACGGAACGAGCACTTTATTTATACGACCAGCTTCGCAAAAGAAAACTGAGTATAGACTTGGCAACTTATAGCTTCAGCACACAGTTTATACTCAAGTAGGTTGATCGTAGCCGGCATAGGGCACATATTGATCATGGTTGCATCACGATTTCTCAAAATGCAACATGGACGCTGATAATCTGTGGTCTGAACTTCTTGCACCGTCCAACTTAATCTCCGGTGAATATTGAGACGTGCATGAGACTTTCAATGAAACAATTGACCCACGTCGACCTTGGTCGCTATGAAACAAGGCGGCCGATATTTTGCCTGCAGTTTAGTCAGCTGGCTTGTTGACGTTAGCACGAACATCACATATGTCAGCAGACGAAGGTCTGACCAAAAACGTTCGGTACGCGCCCTAACCCAAAACACTCTTGCCGCTGTGACCGTGTTACACGCGGATCACAAAATGAAAACTTAATATTGTCTTCTTTCTGTCCCCAGTAAACAGTGACTTGACCCTAGTAATGCATTTTATTGAGGGTTTCCAGCTATATTTCAAACAGTACAATGGTTCTGATACTCGTCAAACTGATTCCTTATGATCTTCCTCCAAAAGGAATGATCACGTTGTTCGCGGTATGTTCACCTCATTCCGTGGAGTACCACACTTCAGACTACTCCACAGCCTTTTATATTTTGCGTCGAGTGTACTGACGTGTTCGTACCAAACGTTTTCAATAATTTTGAAATGCTAAAATAATATTAAATATCTGATAATCGGAACAACGGAAACTCTGTTTCACATAGCTGATATATATTAACGGTGATCCAAAGTAGTCTGCTGTAATTCACTGTTCAAATAGAAACTCATGTTGAGACGAAAATGGAAAGAATGAACAGTACGGTGTCTCGAAAATCCGCTGTGAGCACAACACTTCTGGATAATTTTGAAAACCGCGGTCGTATGACATCAAACTTTCCTCTTCCTTTACTTTTTCTCAACAATGAAAGGTACTTTTAAATCTCACACCTTTTGTGGAGCGTTCTATAATCTTGAGTCTCCACCTGTTTCCTTCAAAATTGATGGTCAACGAGTCAGAGTAGTGTTCACAATATGCTGCCAATTAATACGTTACAGGCAGTTTCCAGCCCATCCATATTTTGCGTGGCATGAACTCATGCATGTACACGAAAGGTTTTCGACACTTTTCAATTGCCGCAGTAAGGAAACATATCTACTGCTTAAAAAGAGGACAGGGCGTCATAAAACTGATGTATGTTGACGCATTTCAATCTCTGATGCTATATATCACTGTTTGGCTGGTAGATCGGTTCAGGGCAAGTCTGAAAGAATGAAGGATATGGTGGCTCAAAAATCCGGTATTTGCGCAACGCTTTTGAGTATTTTCGAAATTTGTTCCTCATCTGATATCCTCAGCAGCGAAGACCAATTTTCAAACACATATCTTTCTGTACGACGTAAATTATATCAGACACCAATGCATTCTTGTGATTATCCAACGAATCTGTCCACGAGTACCTAGTTACTCAATAATACGATCAAACCTAAACAGCTGTTCACGATTGTGATTAACTACGTGAGGCTTCAAGCAACAGTAAAATTCAGTGTGTAAATCTGTTTTCAACAGGTGTACAGGATCTAGGCAGCGTATTTAGAATCTGCGTGAAGCTTTCCATGTAGTTTACAGCAATTCATGTGTTGTTTCACTATATCCCAAATTTTCTCCCTATTTTTGCAGCTTACGCATGTCTGTCATTGTCAACTGTACATCTGTTCAACCTAATAACTATGCAATATCAAACGATGCAACGGTTGACTTCTTCAGATAGCTTATTCTTGGTATGGTGCCATATGTCATTCTCAGAAAGCTGCACGCAGCTGCGGAATTGCGTTTGGGTAACATTTGGTGCATAGTATATTCCATCACAGGGTACCCAAATAGGAGACGCTCACGTCCGAGTAACGCATTCACGAGGCAGTAACATGGTTTCGTTTCAGCTATTCTCCCCAAAAATATGCATTTCCGGGCATCTTACAAGAGAAGGCTTTGAAGGACCGAACTTCATCGAGTAGCATCTTGAACGGATTTTACACCGGATATGATGAGTGTGACGTTGATTACTACCCGGGTCGTTAATTTAATTATGGAAAGAATCGAGTGAAATATCTTCACTCTTTTTTTCTGTTAGGTCAGAATCTGACCAACCCGACGCAAACACATAAACCTAGGCACATGGTTATCTGGAAACAGGTCTAGAACAGGGGCTGGATTCGCTATCATTTCCTCAGATCCACGGTGAATGGAGAAAAATGGATGTACTGGAAGTGCAGTTAATCAGGCAATCAGGCCAATATACATATCTGAATTCGGAGTAACTTTATAACTGTGCGCTGTCAACCAACGGCATTGGGACCAGCTTGCAAATGAATAACTTCGTTCAAGTATGATCGTCAAATTAGGATTTCCCCCTGTCACAACAAAACGCAGAAACACTTAACGTGACAAGTTGAAGCATACCATTGTTATCAGAATGGAAAGATACATGTAAACAGAATGGCAAATACGTACTGAATAAACGAAACTATTAAGTCTAACAAACCTTCCCAATTACACGTGAGTAACAGAGCGTATATTCACCAACAATAAGCGAGTCAAGTCAGAAGCCCATGAGAAGTTCCAAGAACACTAAGTCTTTCGCTCGTTTTTGTTGGTATATACAGATAGGTCGCAGAACAGTAAACATTGCAAACGTAGTCACAGCTACAGCATTAAGTCATCTTTAGGACGGCCACAGTCTTAACCCTTATTTTATTCGGGCCACTGAGTTGGACTCACGGTTGATTGAAGCTTGGCACGGGTGGACTTTTATTAAATGAGGCACATGTAAAGGACTTCAGAGACTAGGTCCCAGAATACACTCATAGATGTTCACACGTGAGTCGAGCTAGCCCTGTAGGGGCATGTCTAGGCAGATCCGAATTAAAATAGTAGGTTACACCGGACAAAATTCCGAAGATGAAGTCACACACGGTCCGGAATGCCGTAAACCGAACTGAAACAACTGTGAGAAGTTGCATTCTTACGCGACCGACACTTTCTAGACAGAAAATGCGGCAAATCAACATTCAGCAAATGAACATTCGGTGGGAAATGAACGTGTACAAACCGGCTGATACCGGACAAACTTGTGGAGAGGGAGTAGACGCTTTCCGGAATGAATGCATCAGTAGTGACAGAGAAGTCTGTGACAGCCTTGGGTAAACTGATCACAGCATTGTTGATATTACTGTTTACCTATCCATATGACAGTCGTCCAATCCACTTGCATACACGCATCATTCGCGTGATGTATCATAATAACACAGCCGTTTGAAACTACGGTCTCGAATAAACTCATTGCCGGGGTACAGGAACATTCTCAACCATCTATCACGAAGAGGAACTTAACTAAAAGCCGTAAACATGTACATTTGAATGCTGCAGTGAAATACATGTGGTTTTCTGGTTACTCACTTCCAAATTAGCCCGTTGGAATATGTCCATCAACTCAGTGCCCTAGAGCATTCTCAAGTGGAACATCAAACCGAGTTCGATTTGAAGTTGCTATTCTTGAGAATATTCCCCTGCGTTCGATCTACAAGTTTACATATCGAATAAACATGATCGTTCTGACCAACTCAAATCAAGATTACCGAAGATAACAGGGTTTTCGACATCAGATTTTGTACTTAGCGTTTGGTACACGCCTTGTTTAGTTAACAAAATATGGGGCACTTTTCATGCAACAGACGCACATTTTCAGTGAATGTCGTCAAAACTAGAGAGCGCCATATTCCTCCGACATGCGGCTGTTACATTGAAAAATAATAAAGAGAACGATTTTGTTTATGTGCTACCTGTTTTGAGTTATACACGTTGTATTAGAGAGACCACAGACGTTCCAGTGCTATTTTCATTTTTTTTGTCTATCTCACCGTAGGCATTTTCTTTCTTGACGCTTATCTACCCTATGTACGGAGGTGACACTCACCAGTATGTTTGAAGTGTTTCAGTTTGTTGACTGGAGCAACAACAACTATGAATGAACCACATTGAACATCTAATTCTAACGACATCATTAAGTCTCGGTTTCATTCGATATCCACTGCGTAATAGACATAACTGTCCAGAAATAACTAGCCATTCTATTCTACTCAACATTTCCTGAATCACATCAGGAAAGGCAATAAGAATGCTGTAGGTTTCCTATACGAAACTTTCGAGCGCATCGAGGTTTCGACGTTTCGAACCCTTTCCCGTACGCAATATAATGTTCAACGCAAGCTTCCTCATTAAATCACTAACTTCCAGCCAACCTCAAGAAAACACTGACACCTATATCATTTTAATACATCTTCATGTATATTAGGGAGCAGATATTTCACAATCATGAAAATGAAACCAAAAGTCAACTAATGACCGACCACAATACTAAAAAGTCGGCTTCAGAACGGAATGGATGATGTCCACTTGAAATATTGCGTTTCCGTGCGCCAAACAAACCATGCAAATTGACCATCTATCAGCTGTCGCTTATTGAATAGAGCTTGTAAAGGAGGATAACCGAATTGGGTGGCCACAGCTCCCGAGGTAACAGGAGGAATTGTTATTATGGACATCAAAATAGCCACAATACGTCTTATTTCAACGTGTGCTTCACAGGCACCAATGATTGAGAGATCTACAGATGGTTAGGTTTTTCTACCTGGGTAGTGAGCTGTTGATCAACTCTTCCGTGGACTACGACCTGTGTTCTGTCATTGCCAAGACCGACAACATTTTCAAACTACTGGGAAGACCAGTCTGCAGAAAATACAAACTGTAGAGGGGCTCATACTGTTGTTCACGCTACTGAACGGAAACAAACCTTGCCTACGTCATGAGCGGCACACACAATGTCAGGGTCTTATTCGTCCTTCTGATGTGAGTAGTGCTGTGGACATCCGGTTGTTGCACATGCTCTAATCAGCATAAGTAGTTCGCCGGGCAGTTGTGGCAAGATACTAAACATATGTCGTTAGTTACGACATATGCAGAGGGGCTCGGCTACATTTGTAGTTGTAGTTAAAGATGTGAGAACTGAACTCTTATCAAAGGAAACGGCGATGCTGAAGCAATACTCAAACAAGTGGTTCGCACCGTGATTTGACAGAACATTCATGGAAGAGCGCGATTTAGAGCCAGGCATTCTAAAGGAACAGGACCTGAAAGCGTCAAACGAAAGTCCAGTGAGCGCCAAGATTATATTTATAAATATTTCCTGGGTAGAAACAAACTACAAGTTATGCAAATCGCATCAAACTGAACGCGTCATGTTGTAAAAGAGGCAGCGACATGATAACAGACTTCTTAGTTTGAAATACCACCGATGCTGTCGAAGCAAACAACAAGCTGAGATTCAGTGTATTCAACCCACAAACTAGTCAGCTTGACTGTACGTTGACAGTTTGTATAATCCAACAGTTACTACGAGAACTGCTTTCAAAATCTGAAGCACGAGTAAAAGCTACAAACACCACCACTATTACCAGCAATCCAAAATTCTAGGGGTTCGATTAATCTAGATAGACGAGAAGAGGAGTACGCTGGGATCACTGAGGTTCGTGATTGCTGAAAGGGGCCTCCATGCTGAATTGTCAGACAAACTAGGCACTGCTAGTAAAATAATCACACTGGATTATTGACGCCGCGGTAGGTAGATGGCAGGCTGTAAGTTCACGTGCCTGAATCCAGCCTTGAAACAATACGTCATGGTGATCACGACTGTCTGTCCCAAAATAAGTCGTTGAAGTCACAATGATACTCGTCTTCTCTCAAGAGCTGTAATAAGTGGCCAGTAGACCACGAAACACACCTAGGTGTATGGGATTTTGAAGCACGACGCATGTGAATATGCAAGCCACTTCTGGAGATTCGGTTTTGTGGGATGATGTAACGTAGTTGTATGGGGTGTCAGGTGTTTGACAGGATTAGATGGGTTTTACTGTTGTTTGGTTAAATCCCACTGCTAGCTATTCGTGAAAGAGTTCTTAATGTGCCCACTCAGCACACCGATCAACGTAGAGCTATCTCATCTGGCTGGTAGGTATCAGACAACTGCTGTTCTAAAATCAACCAGTATGTAACATTGTGTTCCCGTAACCCTCCCTATTGTCTCTCCGACAGAAACAGCAAACTACGTGTGGGTGTGGGGGGATAACCTCATCCCTGGAGGCGGTCACATATATTGCTAGAAACGTGTTGTTGCGCTAAAGCAAGCATTCATCAAAGGGCAGTCTGATGTATGAACGGTAATCTAGCTGCATGACATCGGAAACTACAGAAATATCAAGAGGCGGACCTACCGAGAACCGACGAAATCCGAACATATATTTCGGTCCAACAAAAGCGCCTATCAGCAGCAACACGTTATGACCAACTTATCATGACAAATTCAAGATTCCTAAATCGTTGAGAATGGGTAGACAAGCGATACTGATAAATCAGCAAAAGGCGCACGTGGCGCTTGCGGAATCGAAGAATTGAGTGACACGACTCGAGATTCTAACGACTAAGCAAATAGGAAAATCCAGGCACTGTAAATAACATTATGATAAGTAGGGTATCACCTACGCGAACCGTAGTAAATCGCACTAGGGATGTTGGGTCTGTTGAAGCCTGTTTGACACCTTCGCTACCTCGTGTTTGGTGTGATGAGAATCAATGAGTTTGTTGAGACATTTTTGATTTGCTTGCAAAAAGCGAATACCGAATATTTGTCTATATCTGTTCTGTGTGCAAGAAACAGTCATGATTACTTTCTACCGTAAATGTAGGCGCAGTTGTTCTCACACCTCCCATAGAGCTTCTTCTATTACAAAGGCGGATACATTAGCTGGACTGAAGATAAAATGCGCACATAATTGCCATCGTTTAGCCCTACGTGTGTACACATATAGTGACTCCACTAACGGCAAATTATGTAGATTTCACGCATCACTTAGCAGGTCATTTAAAAAAATTGAATATTTCATTCCATATTCACTAGGCAGACTAACACGCTCGTAGCACAGTTTGTATCTCACACAGGACTGCTCTACCAGAGAGGTCATACACTGCTACAAGTCTTCTTGAGTGAAACCAGTTCGCGTGAACTATAGGACCAGATGAACGAACTAACGCGCTCAGCTGACTCAGAACAAACGGCCGGTCATTTCTTGGCCTTAGACGGATTGCGGGAGACGTAATCATAGAAGTGGTCATTTTCACTAGCGGTGTGACAAATAGTTGGACTTCATTCACAACAACATTTGGGAGACTCATCTCGATACAGTCACCGGCACACGAACATGATTTGCGGGCCGATGCCGTGCAGATTAACTATCATCGCACACGCACACGCAATCGCTAAGCAAGTAGATTCGCTTATCAGCACCATCATCGGGAAAACTCCCAAATTGTGTCACTTGAAATTCTAAATCTAGAAGCCACCGAGAGGAATGTGGTAGACTACAGCTCGCCTGCTCGTTTCACCAAGACTATTGAAATCATGATGAATGCAGGCAGAAAATGGAACGCACAACCTACGAATAATAGAAATGAGGTTTCCATAAAGAAACGTGGGAAGAAAATTCAATAGTGATGTTCTAAACGATATTTGTTTGAGATGATCACACTACACCTGATTAAGTGCATCCCGGAAAATTAAAAAAATACAGCATATGCAGCAAATTGATATTCACTGAAAATGCCAAGTCGAAGTATGGAAGAACCACGAGCATTACCAAGGCAGTGCCAACTCACTGGACAGTCCTTTTACACACTAAACGGTGGCTTCAATCATTTATTGGAGCTTGCCTCCTCTATTGTGTCCAGGTATTGTTACGGTGCACGTCAGTTGATAAGAATGCCGACGGACTGCTGATGCTGTGATTTGCTTCGAGTAAGATACACGACGGAAAAAATCGGTGTCTTTTGTGAGTGATATTTGGCTTCAACCACATACCTTCCATCGGATTAGCTGACGCAGGTACACAACCATTTAGGACATTTCTCCGTCACCCTGACATCCACCTGCCTATCCGCCACCTCTATTCAAATGGAGGTGCACTCACACGAATATTAATATAGGCGTTGTGTGGTAAGATGGAGGTATCAAAATAACATCCATTGCACTTGATAGTCTCCAGAATGAATCCATTTCGCTTGATCTCAGTTGTAACCCAGACATAATTTGAAGCTTTCTGTAGGCTTTCCTCAGGTTCCCAACGTACTTCTTCAGGTGCCTGGAAGTGGTAGGAGGCGAAACGGGTCGATGCCTAAAACCAATTTAGAGTCATTCCATTTGGAAAATATTCTGTTACCTGCCGAACACTCTCAGCGGCTGACTGAATTGGAATGGTGCAACAATTCGAAGATAAGGCTACGCAGTTTTCCGATGAACCGCGATGACTACAGGAAACGGGTGGAACGGATTCTGAAGTATGTTCAATAATTCTTGGAAGCCAAATTTAATGGAACACCGACACTTAAGAAGCGATTATCGGCAGCCTGGCAGGTGTTGTTTGAAGCCAGCATCACCAGTGAGATGAGGTT
Organism: Paragonimus westermani; assembly: GCA_008508345.1. Classification (NCBI taxonomy): domain Eukaryota; kingdom Metazoa; phylum Platyhelminthes; class Trematoda; order Plagiorchiida; family Troglotrematidae; genus Paragonimus; species Paragonimus westermani. The sequence continues at coordinate 40,690 of QNGE01003623.1, forward strand.
CAAATTTTTCCGTGATGACTTAATCGCAAACGCCTCAGCTTCAAGGCCTATACAAACTCACAGACTGGATGGTGATAGTTGGAAATGTGCGATGATGATTGGGAACGTACTTAACTCAAACCCAAGGGTAGTTTCTACGCAGTATGTTAGCCAGCGAAATCATGATGTAATCAGCATTCCTAAAACGCAATTATTTATGAAGTAAAACAACAGTAACGTACAAGATTCGGTTATGCATTACAATCACTACACGAATGTTCCACTGGAGCAAGTTTTGCCGATTTGCGACTCACCTAAGCACAAACTCGCAGTGTCATATTAGAATTTCATACCAGTTGAACGGTCGTCAACCAGATATGCTGTAATAGGCAGCTCCAAACAGATCGACTTGTGACTGGAAGACTAGAACTGGCGGAAATCTGATGGTCTCGCTGTACGCTGAATCCATGTTCAATAGTATCTTCACAACTAAAACTGTGCGATTGTTTTGGTCACATTAGCTCTAACGTAACATCGTCTACCATCTCGGTATCTCCATTATAGCACCTATTATGCATGTGTACATGTAGTCCTAATTTCAGAGGAAAATTTCCACACAGATTGATAGAGAAGCTGTGAGAAATCCTCTGGTCCGAGTCTTCGACAACAGTTTCATTGCTCATATTGGAATTAATGCGGATCACCCCATGGTGGAGAGAATGGTTTACTGAAGGCATGTTGAAGATGCTGTCGCCGACAGAAAACAAGTCGGTTTGTAGAAAAACTAGATTTGGATCACGAGAATCTGGTAGTCAGTGTGGAGACCTGCCGATTACTGCTTCGTGTGGCCAGTTTGAGATGCAAGATTGCTCTTGAACTTGTGAATATATATTTTTTCCGGCTTCTAAGGAAGAACAAACTGAAGGTGACCAACAATAACCTCAGACGTATTGCGACTGCCCACCTTGAGACTGTTCAAACGTGTCTGACTGATTTGCAGCAGACACATTGTCGCCTTTAATCCGTCGTCAAAAATTTGGCACTTTGCTCTCGTATCCGCTTCACACTATTGTGTAAGAAAATTATCGATCGTACGAAGAGGACTTATAACAATCGGTTTCGGAAGTCAGGCATGAAGCACAGTGAAGGACCAATTCCGCGGGATTCTAGTTAGTATATATTGAAATGTTCTCCAATGCAGTTGGATTCGTTGCAACTAGAAGTGTTAGCCTTAGGTCTTGATTATAAAATACCATCATATGTGGCTGATCGTATTTGTGTTGAAGTCCAGTTTGAGAGTTTTATAGATCAGTTATCTGATCTTCGACCAACTAGTGCTGACAATCTAGGTCGGTTGAAGGCTAAACTCCCCGATATAGCTTATGGTTTTATCAGGACTCCAATTAATAGTCGATGTGCTATCACGAGGCAGCACCTGCAATCGTTACGAGAGCTTAAGTCGAAAAATGTGGTTGAACTTAAGCCTGATAAGGGTTCTGGGGCCGTCATTCTAGACAAGGCTGCGGATGTACAGAAGATGTTATCAATATTGGATGATCAAACGAAGTTTTCGCGAATAAAGAGAGTGGACAGCATTAGCGAAATAGAGGACCGCATAGGAAGACATCTTCAGCTGCTCTTGCAGTTGCGTATTATTGATGAAGTAACGCATAAGTCTCTCAAGCCTTGCGGATCGTCAACACCTCAACTTTACGGCCTACCAAAGACTCACAAATCTGAGATGCCACTTAGGCCAATTCTAGCAATGAAAACTCACCTTACCACAAATTAACACGCTGGCTGGTCACTATTCTAACCCCAGTAAAACACAAATTTCGGAAATTCTCCATTAAAGATACCATTAAATTGATCAGCGATCTGGATAGAATCAATCTCGCCAGTGAACTGATGTGCTCTATAGATGTTCAGTCACGTTTCACAAATGTCCCGCTGTATGAAACGATTGACTACATTTGTGAGCTCGTTGAAATGAGTCACACTTCGTTACCACTTCCCAACGTCATATTAGAGGAAATTTTGCTGCTCTGTACTGAGAATGTCAGTTTTCGTTTCTTTGAACAGTCCTACCGTCAAATAGACGGAGCAGCCATGGGAAGTCCACTAGGTCCCATCTTAGCAGACTTTTTCATGCTAAAAATTGAGCTACGTAGATAGAAAACTTGTCATATTACAAGCGTTACGTCGATGACACCTTAATTTTCAGTCAATCGGAACAGATGATAGATAACCTGGTGCAACGTTTAAATAGTTGCCATCCTAATCGAAATGTCACTTGTGAATTTGATGTCGGCAACTGCCTGCCATTTCCAGATATCCTAATAAGTCGTCGGGAAGATGGCTTGGTTAGAAGAACCGTGTATAGGAAACCTACATGGTCAGGTCAATACCTAAACTTTAGCAGCTTCACGCCGATCCAACACAAACGAGCACCAGCAAATATTTTGTTCACACGAGCAAGACAAATCTGTACGCCCGACAGCCTCGCGGAGGAACTAGATCTGATTACGTCTGTCCTACAGTCGAATGGTTACCGCAGAAGGTTCATAGATAGGCACAGTAAACAAAAATTATCATCCGAAAAGGTGATCACTGTAGAGAATAAGGGAGTCTACATAGAGCTACCTTTTAGGGGTGATTATGTCATGCAGCAAACAACACAGCGATTAAGAAAGTCAATCAAACGGAGATATAATGCAGCTGAACTCCGTGTAATCGCTCGGACTCGGAAACTATCAGTTCCTTCAGTCAATGGAGATCAGCCTGTCGGAGCCACTTCAAATTGTGTTCACCAATTTGTATGTAACTGCGGAGATAGTTACATAAACAGAACCGAGAGATGCTTGAGGTCTAGAATGAACGAACATTTACCTGAATGGGTACAGAAGTCCGTGTCACCGGAGAATAGTAATGTTTCTGAAACGCATAGACAGCCTGTTTCCTGAGTCGCTAGACACTTCTTGAACACCGGTCATGCTACCGATCCATCTTGTGCATTCAAAATCCTGTTGCGCCATTCCAACCTGAGAATCTTACGGTTCGTTGAAGCAGTTGCAATTAATCGACTCACACCAGCTCTCTGTGTTCAGAAACAACTGTTCGTGAACCTGACCCTTCCCTGAACTTTATGTCTTATCCTAACTGGCTTATTGATTTCCCACCTCTCAAATCGATTGTTTTAAAACAAAGCCCACATGTGTTATTGTAAGTTTGGTACTGATGAGTCAATACGAACTGCTTGCATCCACCAGTTTTCATGTTCTATCTGGTTTGTTCAAACTGCTCGAGGGAGCCAATTGTTTCAAGTATCTGGATGTGTTGATCCGAGGCGGAGTTGGTGGCGCCTCAAGGTGCTCGTTGTCGGTTAACTAGTTACCACATTGTGGCGTGCTCAATTTGATGACTGTCGGGTCGAGAAATTTAACGCAAGCAGGCCGCCAGTTAACACAATCATACTCTGGAGTAAATACTCTGATTCCGACGATCCTGCCATTCTCGGCGGTCTCGCATTATCCTATGTCACCGACACATCACCTAGGCAGGCATAATGCTGAACTTGAGGAGGTGATAAAACATGTGTCGTCCATTCACGCTACCAGTTAATCTTCTCATATGAAACTACTGGATTTCTTCCGCGCAAATTATTGACGTAAACTGGGAAGTCTTGTTCACGCGTCAAATCAACAAAGCCCTCTTGATCATTTGATAAATATTTCTTGTCCTCTTGGTGGAGCTGTTTGCAGATAGTATTGCCGCTCAAGTTAGCACACGGTCAACCACTTTCGTTTAACAGTTGCTCAATGTTCACAATGGACTGCCAGCGCAGACCACCTAGCGGTGTACCATTTTCGTGGGCTCATTAAGAATAGTGTAAATTGAAACCGACTCATAGGAGACGAACGTCGTACGCTTCAAAACCGTAGCTAATCACCGCCTTTTCCCTTGTGCCGCAAAGTCGGTGGTTTTTGCCTTTACAAAAGAAGAGACTACAATTGAAAACTGGTTAAATGATCAAGCCTTGACTCTGATGGTTGTGGTACGTGTTGTAGATAAGCGGCTACTGAGGAACTCTTGTTCGTTCTTCTAGCGGGTATGTTACAAACATATTGATGGAGCCGCAGGGTGCACTGAGAGCGCATATTTATTTTGACATTGGTGGCTCACTCACTGTGTGAAACCTTCCCATCAATGATAAGATAAAATGAGAAGGAAAACGTGTGCAATGTAACACAAAAAGAATTTCTTTAGAAGAATGCATGCTAGTGAAATCAAGGAAAAGCAAGAATGAGGCGTAAAATTCAGAGTAGAGTCCAAAAAGAACACACGAACAATTCATTACACAATACACCAGATAATTTGGGAAAAACGTTGGGTGGAAGACCGTAAATGCCCCATTTCTTGAGAGTAGAGGCGGGTTAGTTGCCATATGACCATGGTCTTGGTCGATACAATCATTATCGGGAATAAAGTAGCCACCAATAAATAGGTGCACAAGTTGCAATCCGAGTAGCAAAAATTCGCAGAGCTATCGACACCCTCTTCACTGACGCAGATTCGAAGGTGTAGGTGATCGTTTGAGGGGTGAAGTTGCAGAAACAGCGTTTGCACACGTCGTTGGCTGGAGAAAGCAAATTTTCTCACCTGTGTTGATCCCCATTCCACACATGGATGCCGCGGACACCAAAGCCATCGTCATACTTCGCAATTCCTTTTCACGCTGTGCCAACAATGCGCTGTCATCGGCAAACAGAAGCATACGCAAAGATGGGGTTTGCAACCGGGTTGAGCGCCGAAACTTCGAGTTTCCAGCAGCCGTCTGTCTCTCCGGTACAATACCACAACGTCATTCTCTACAGGGTGTCAAAAAGCAACTGTTACCACAAAAGTCAAATATTAGCTAAATAGGGCTGGGGCTAGGACACAACTTTGCCTCACGCCAATGACAATGTCAAGACCGCCAAAGGTCAATCCAAACCACTGCCTCCTCGACCCGTGCCCTCATACAGCGAATCAATCATATTGACCGACTGGCGCGTACATCGCAGCTCACCAAGCAACATCGTCTTGCGGCTCACGGAATCAAATACCCTGGCTAGGTCTACGAACAATGCATAGAGATGCCGGCTCTTTCTCAGGCATTCAACCAGAAGCTGTCGAGTAGCACACCCCCAGCTCGGTCGTACTCCAACAAGCACAAAATCCACACTGCTCCTCAAGAACATTTATTTTCCAAACTGCCTCATTCAGCCGGTTCAGAAGAATTTTGGCAAACACCATGCTTACACAGCTGAGAAGATTGATGCCCCGGTAGCTGTTGGTGACTCACTTGTTGCCCTTTTCTTTAGACAAAGATACGATAGAAGCATCCTCGTAAACTTCCGGCGTCACCTCGCGCTGCAATAAGGAATAAGCCAGCTGGAGTGAAGTGTGTTCCGGTGCCCGTCAGCCATTCTTCAGGTTCTCAACTGGCAGACCGTCCTCACCTTTAGTCTTCACGTCGTGCACCTGACCAATCCTCCTCCGCAACTCCAACAACTCCAACGCTAGAGCAAGTGGAAGTTGGACGGCTTGTTGCAGCAAGCTGTTTACAGTCAACTAATGGCGGCAGGGCGGTTCAGAAGGGTACCAAAATGTTTGCGCCAAACTTTCACGAGAACACCGACGATCACTTCTGCCGGTGCTTTTGTAGGAGGGGTAGATGAAACGAAGATCCTCTTGAGCAAATGATAGAACTTCTTGTGTTCTCGACGATCGGCGAAGCTCTGCAGTGGCTCAACCTGCGTCCTCCGCCACTTGTTCTCAATCCTACGAACACGCTCTTCTGGTTGACGGCAAATACTCAGGAACGCGGTCTTCTTTTCTTCGCCGTTCAGTTCTTTGTGGAACAGGCAAACGCGGTATTCTCCTCACACATCTAACTAGAGATAGCCAAGTTGTTGCCGTCAAACCAGTCCGGACGTTTTTTACATTCCACACCGATCGTCTTGGTGTTTTCTCTTGTTCGAGTTGTTGCCACACCTTCGGGGATAGACGGTATAAAAGCGTCGTGCAGACAGGTGGCAACTGCACGTTGAATAGCAGTGTTCCCTCACAGTTGCCCAGTCTTTCGATATAAAACGTTCGCCATTATCCGGAAGAGCTTCAATGAACAGACTTTTGTGCATGAACAAACGATTTAGTCCTGATCAGCCTATGATCTATGCTACATTCAGTACAGCGGATCAGGACGCACTACGTGTGAAGTGCTTACAGTCTAACAACGTGTTTCACGTAGTTAAACAAACGGCGCTGAAAGATTGTGAATAAGTCCATGTCGTGATTTCTCCCGTACCCCGGTGGAATCGTATGTTTATGATAGCCAGCTCGTGGATAGCATACAAGTGCAGTGAAAGGTCACTGTTCTTCTTAAGTAAATTGATGCCGTATGGTCCGAGGACTTCTGGTCAGGTTACAGAGTCTCGCGCAACTCTAGCGTTCAAGTCAGTCGGAGCAAATAATTGGCGCCGAACGAATTGTTGAGAAAAGCTTCACATTGAAGTGGTTCTGTGTATCCCCAATGTGGCAGATAGTTGCGCCATAAGCACTTACGAATGCGCTGCACTTAGCTCGACTAACTGGCAGGCTTATGGATATGATTCGAAGGCTGATGCCGTGCGATCAGCAACTGCGAAACAAACACCATGCTCCTGAGCACCGGATGCTGGTTAATCTATCCAGTAGAGGGTTTACGCAGCAACAGCTTTTCACAACTCACCTTGGCCTCGTGTCACTCAAGGATGCCTCGTTGATTCCACTGTGACAGAATTTCATCGCGATCAGCGCAGTTCACCGATTCTGTCGTTGGGTGGCGCTGCGTCGATCCAGCAGCGTGCGTACGTTCCATATCACAATGCGAAGCCTCTTGCTCCCTAGAGTCTGTCTCAGGTTGGTCAGTGAGGTACTGAGTCATCAGTGAGTATCAGCTGCTCGGGGATTCATGTTGGAGAGGCATTATTAGAGTGGGTGTATGACAGTAACATTGTTTTGCCTATCCACTCTGCCGCAACCAGCAGATAGGGCGACCCTGTTTATTCTGCGCGATAGTTGATACAGTGTGGTATTCGGTTTGCGTTTTGACATCCTGTTATACGCAAACTGCGGATACCGCCGGGATGACCAGAATTGGACGGAAGGGTGAGTAGAGCTCACAGCCGAAGTTTTTAGCTCGAAAGTCTGTACCGTTAAGCGGTAATTGACGCACACACACGTAAACGCAACAGCATCTTTCACCAGAACAGACTCGACAGTTGCATCGGGAGAGAATCAGCACACTCACTGAGAGGGAACGTCATTGCACGGACAATTCTAGCACACATAGACACAAACTCAGACCAGGGAAAAAAACGTCAAGGCAAACCAAACCACAACACACAGTCATCATTCACAACAAACGCAGTGACCTAATATACCTTCAGTCCGGCTGCTACACTTGACTAATCTGAAAAGGTAGAGCCTGCAAGGACCACAGTCACAGTCAGCACGCCCCGCCTGAGAGAAACAGCACACACCATACCAAGGTGGCAGAAAAGATCTGGAGGAGAATTGAGTACAGCGTATAGCAAGGTGAATTTCTGTTCCAGAGTTATATAACGTTTTTCGTCGTGTTTCCGTACAGACCCAGCATATTCACTCAGCTCTTACAACCCACCTATAGTGCAACGTTTTATCACTTTTAAGTAACAGGCTGAAGCAATGGATTCGAAAAAGTGCGGGCAAGCATTACTAGTAAACAGTAGCCCGCTGTTTTGATGGTCAATCCGAAATAGAGGTTAGTGAGAGTACACTGAGAGAAAAGTTCTCAAGTAACAGATCAAGTACATCAGTTGAACGGTAACACTAGCTCAATGCCCTCACCTCGTGTACACTTAAACTACACAAATCATGCACTTCGGGTGTTGCGTAACGATCGCAAGCACATTGGTAATGACGCTGTTTCAGACATCATAGAGTTGCTATAGTTATCCACTCTGAAAAAGGGCCCTCCTTGTTAGCCTCTGACAAACAACGTTAAAAAATGTGAAATCCAGTCCAGTCATCACCCCCATGAATTAAAATGACGTGAAAACTACTTACCACGTGGTTATCACCAAACAATAGCTGCTGTTTACTTAACTATCACGGAATGTCGTAACTACTGCTTGTGGACGTTGTATACTATAGTAAAAAATACAAAACTATTAACAACGCCTGAACTTTGTTGAAAAAATGCGCTATTTGTCCAAGTATAAGCCAGCCAGCGAACTCTCTAGGATATCCCAGATATCTCCTAAAAAGTATCCTGTGATCTATCTCGATAATCTCAGCAGTAATGACCCGAAATTACCTTAAACCATCTAGCGAGTAATTAACTCCACAAATTACCCATTTTTGTACTGATTTCTTGCAACACAAAGGTGACAAAACATTTGGTCGCTCTTTATTCATTGCTTTTTGCATATGTTCTTGTGTGGAAATATTATAGGAAAACTTGATCATTAGTGAACAACCCCGCAAAACCAGGTTCGCAGGATGTCTCGTACGTTTTGCATTCCTGTCGTGCTCTTGGAGATTTTCTCAAGTTGATGTCACTAGGAGCAATTTCGCCATGGGCATTCAACAGTTTCGAAGCTTCAAGAACCCTTCAACTGATTTTTAAAGAGAAATCTGCGAAAACGGGACAACGTAAATTGGCTCTCTATATCGTTATCCAGAAGGCATGCCCACTTATTCCGCCATCAAATTTTCCCATCAAAACCGGTCTCATTTTGATTTAATAAGAACTTCATTCGTTGGATACGTTCCAGGGAAAGTCAGGGGAGAGAAAAAGAGTGGCAAATTAGACACGAGGATTTTCAAGCCTTGGTAGGAAATGGCGTATATCTGTAAATATTAAGGGTGAAGTCGAGGTGAAATATAACAGAGTTGAATTATTATTTTTAACCATTCCAGTACTGGCACAGCCATTTGCTGCTTCGCATTGGGCAAGGTAAAGATGCCTCTCTGAAATGCACAAAATTCTACCATGAGACAGTCATGCTTTATGAGTATGTTAAGCACCTGTATGTGTTTAAAATAATCAAGATAGAATAAAAGAAAAATGTGGCAATCTCAATGTGTGCAGGGTCAGCTAATCGGTTATCAAAGATACTGCGACAAAACTGGGAATTGGTGATCCGTGAGCGTTTATCGATACCGTAATCGAAGGTGCAATATCGACACTATGACTCGTGGTTGGTAAGTGCCACACAATGACTGAGGCGGCGTTTCTTCTTCGTTGAGTGTAACAAATCTGCGAGTGAGTCAATCCGAATCTCAACTACTGTGGGGTGTGTTTGTTTGCCCTGGTTTTAAACATTCTTCCCGTTATATTAATGTATGTTTCCGCAGTCGCATGGAAATCATTAGATACAACAGCAGGTGGTGAAAAGTGAGATATTTTTGACCGGGGGATGGGATAACGTAGCCTCGTGTGCGATCGCGACAAGATCTGCTGCAACATACACACATCTCATCAGAACATTGATAAGCTTCATGAAGGTGTTCATCAGGTTATAACTTTGGAGGACAATTTGATAGTGCCAGTTTTTCAGGTACTTTTACCGCCGCATTTACCGCATGCAGTTAGATCTACTCCCGAATAGAACTGACTCACCCGCCATTGTGCTGGCTGGGATGTCATCACTCTACGTTTTCCTATTCGGTATGTGAAATTACGCTTTATTCCTTGCACTCGCAAACACCCGTTATGCAAAGAAAAATTCTGCGACAGGTGGACGCACAACATGTTGCGCTGACCGAGAGATTTACTGGATTTTCAATTTTGGACGCTTACGAGTAATCGAGGGAGACTTGTGTTGAAGTCCGCCCATTTGTTTCTCGGATCATACAATTTGCCGCTATCACTCAGCCAAATAGGCTGATTTCAACATTTTTCTGATGTCATTCATACAATCTGATAGCGAATTCCCTTGAAAGTGCATTTGGACGGATTGCGATACTGAGCTCGCAATCGTAGGTTTGGGATGGGCTAATTTGGATACGGTGCTCGTTTATTCGTTGGTGCGTGATATAAATTGAAGTGTATGTGCGCGGGCAGGAAGATAACATGTTTGCCCGCAAGATTTTGGAACCTGTGGGCCTCAGCGGAGAGTTTCCAACGTACTCTCTGGAAGGTTTTTATTGTGACGCTTTCGCAAAACGTGATAGGCAGCTACGATCATTTCAACCACGGAGTGGAACGAACTACCCTCGGAGTAATTGTGTAACGCGCCCACAGTATTACCGAGGCTTGGAAAAATGTTCGGAATTTTCAGTGTACAGGCAGTGCCAATTTTGTTGTTTGCACTGCAATAAAAATGACAGGCAAACTTAAGTTGTGAATCACACGTGAACAATTTCCACGTGTTCGTTATGGTGACGTGGAGTTGAGTGCTTGGGGAATTTCGCCCCCTCCGTTTTCCACGTAACGTATCAGCCGGGGGTCTCCCTATATTTTGCAGTTACCTGGTTCGCAATCACCGTACAAAGTCGTTTGACCCGAGAGTTGATACAGCACATCTCAGTCTGGGAATTATAGCGAAGAAAGCTCTAAGTAAATTGTTGGATAGCTTACATGAGAACTACAGTGTCATCGATTACGTGAGTCACGAGTGGCACATGGCAGTGGGTCGTGGTAATGTGAGGTTGTTAAGACGGAGAAAGTGATTACGCGAACGTCCTGACTGCAATTTTGAGAGTATGCGGTTGATGGTAGTACCCGTTAGATTCATGCAATTGAGAGCAGACAATCAGGGGAAGGACATTCTACTCGTAGAATGAGCGGGATCAGTGCATTCGTAATGCTAGCTCAGTATGCGCTTATGATAGCTGGGGTAGCTGGCAGAAGACTGTTTGCATATCAGACATGGGACTGGGGAAAGTAACCCTTCTTGATTATCTGTGAGGCTCGAAATCAGGGACTTCGAATAGCCTTAGAAATCGTGCTTGAATTAAAACCTCCCACGCAAGTAATAAGGCGAAGACCTGGTACTGGCAGCAGTAAGCAACTGTTATTCGTGGATTGAGACACCGAATTCATTGATGTACAACAGTATTAGTGAAATCACAGCCTGTCATTGGCTGATCTCATTAGCACATGTAACGTAATAAACTGTATGTTAATTGGTGGAATACGGAACAGATGAATTGACGAATAACGGGATGCACAACACTAAGACCGTTCGTCCAATCCTGATGTTGTATCATTAACACGATATTTGGATTGGCCGTCTGTCATATCTTCTGTTGTGTCGGGGTTTGTATAGTCGGTGAATCGAGATTTCCATCACAACCTTCCCCTTTTCTAGAAGACTCTGCATTCATAATTGCCAATCGTTCTGATCTTCTCGGGGCATCGAACTCTTGCAGTACAGAATTTTCTGCTTCCGCAATGGCCACTTTTTCAGTGTTCCGAAACTGGATTTGGTCAGTGTGTCTCCGATGAATGGTGGCATCGTGCAGGTCAGTAATTTCTACCACTGTGCTGCCTAGCTGACGAGTGATCAATCCTTTGGCAGGTCGCAAGTCGTTTCCCCGAAAATATATCACATCCGTTGAATCTACACACAGAAGTGATGCTCTTAGTCGCCTCGATTTAAATAGTACCACTGGGCTCTCCTTCGTTGTGGAATGGGCTGCGTTACTATATTGAAGCAGAAAGTTATCAAGAAGCACATCCAGTTCAGCAAATGTTTTAGGATTAGTGGAATTCACGGCACTTTTGAGCGTTTTCACCAGATTTTCCGCGGCCCCGTTTGAACACGGGTGTCGAGGCGCCGTTCGCAAGTGACAACACCCGATGCTGTCAAGCCACTGTTTCATTTCAGCGGAACAAAATTTTAACCCGTTGTCTGTCACCAACACCTGCGGAATGCCTTCGCGACTGAAACATTTACGAAATGCTTGTGTGGAAATTGCCGTGGAAGGTGAGGTTGTAATAGATACTTCTTGCCATCGTGAGTATGAATCAATTAACACCAGAATATGATAGTTACTGATAACTGGTCCACAATAGTCTGCGTGCACCCGTTTCCATGGTACGTAGCTGTCCGGCCAAGGTGTCCAATTCTTCGGCCTTGTCTTTATTTTGTGGAGGCAGGAGTGGCAGTTCATTGCAATGCTCATGATATCCGAGTTTACCTCCGGCCACCAACACGTCTGTCGAGCCAGGGGGTTCATTTTCTCCACACCCAGATGACCTTTATGCAAGTCATCTAATACCACCTTTCGTAGCGGTGGTGGAATGACAAATTGATCTCTTCGACACAGCACACCATCAGGTTGTATTGACAACTCCTCTCGGTTCTGGAATAATACTGGGTGTTTCTTCCTAATATTTGACGACCAACCCTTGGTCACCGCGGTAATTACCGTGCCATTATAGTTTTTAGTTGTCTTGATCAGGTCCTCTCGGCTTATTGGAATAGCTGGCAAAGCAAGCAAACAAGCTACAGCGGCTGAAAAACTGGAATACCGTAATAACTAATCCGCCTGAGGAATCTGTTTACCAGGACGATGAACGATTTCATAATCGTATGCTGTTAGAACTAAACCCCATCGCTGTATCATTGCCGCTGATGATTTGGCAATTGATTTGTGGGGATCAAATAAATACTGTAGAGCCTGGTGATCAGTAACAATTTTGAATCTAATACCAAACAAATAGTTATGCAGCCTCCTGACAGCCCAGTTGACTGCTAACACCTCCTTTTGTGTTTGTGAATATCCTTGCTCAATCGTATTCAACAAACGTGATTTGCAAACGATCGGATATCCTTCCTGTTCCAACACAAAACCAATGCCAATACTGGATGTGTCCGTGATCAGCGTAGTAACTTTAGACATTGTAAATGGCGCTAACATCGGCCTTATAATCAAAACTCGTATTATTTCTCGCAGAAGAATTTCGTCTTTTTGAGTCCAAGACCATGTTTCTGCTGATTGAACCACAAATAATGGTTGTGCTTTTGTCGAAAAGTTTGGGATAAAACGAGAATAATACTGCAAACATCCCATTATTGATCGCAGCTCATCTTGGTCTCTTGGCGATGTAACGGTAACCAAGGCTTTGTACCGGTCAGGGTCCGGCCTGTATCCTTTATCACATATGGTAAAACCAAGAAAACTCAGCTCTCGCACTTGGAACACGCACTTAGAACGCTTTATGGCTATGTTCTTACTTCTGAATCGTTCCAGAAGTGAAAGCAACCTCTTATCATGCTCCTTTGCACTGTCGGCGTATATGATTACATCATCTTGATACGCGCGTACTCCTGGTAAATCGGCAATTACTTCATCAATCGCAGCCTGGAATATCCCAGCTGATACGTGTAATCCAAACGGTAAAAAATTGTACTGAAATAATCCCCAAGGGGTGTTAATCGTAGTGATCGCCTTAGAATCATACTCCAATGGAATTTGTAAGTATGCGTTTGTCAGGTCAATTTTAGAAAACACTTTGCTACCGTTCAGGGCTTTCATAAAATCCTCCGGCTCCTCAGTTGTTGCTGCGCACTTTTTCAGTCTTGGATTCAGCGTTAATCTATAGTCACCACATATCCTAGGTGATTTTCCATCTTCTTTCATAACCACAACGATTGGTGTGGCCCATGCTGATGAGTTAACCGGCGAGATTATGCCGTCTTCCTTCAATCTGTTGAGAGCATTATGCACATGTTCTCTCATTCCATAAGGTATTATTCGGCGCTTTAGAAAAACCGGGTCTCCTTGCACCTCCAGTTTTGCTGGCTCTACTTTCATCCCTCCTGTAAGTTGTGAACACTGAACTATCAGGTTGCGTAACTGGGCTTGGTACTCTTCACTTGGACCATTTTTGTAATTAGTATTTAGTGAAAGAGCACAATTGAGCTGTTTTAAAGCTTTTAATCCCAGAATAGCTGGACTTCCTTCCGACACCAAGAAACGCAGTGGAATCAGCTCATTATCATTACCTACAATCATTACATCAGCTTCACCTAGCAGAGCTAACCGATAACCAGTAACTCCGCGTATTTCCATCGTTGTTGGTCTCAGTTGAGCATCAGGGGCCATGCGATCTAGTAGCGGTTTGATAATAATGGATTCGCTACTTCCTGTTTCCACAATCAATTCATACTTACATCTCGACTTGAACTTGAGGCACCTATGAATAAATTGTTCAGCTCTAGACTTCATTTGCAATGAATAAACAGCAGTGGACGGTTTTATAGTACTTTTTCTCTCTAACTTGACTCAGGTGACATTTCTGACTTATACACACTTTCTTAATATGACCAGATTTACTGCATGAATGGCATATAGCATTACGTGTGACTAGTATTGAGGGTGACGGTTCCTGCAAGTGTTCGTTATCTAGTAACCAGGAACTGTTGTGCAAATGTCTTGTGTGGTGGTGCAATAATGGTCCAATCGAGGTGGGTGATCAACTGCAAATCAAGGGGCGGTGATCAGCGGAATATTGCTGAAGCTTCACAGTAGACAAAGCTCGTTCGGGATGCTTTACGAATAGGAAGGTGAAAAGTAAGGTAAGCAAACTGGCGGGAACTGGAATCCCTACCTCGACCATTCTTGAGGTTGTCAGCAGTATGTCAGACTGTTCACAGTGAACTCTAATCTGAATTGAAGTAGGGGAACAGAGTTTCGCCAGTATGTTCACCTACTTAGTCGAGACACCTCTGCGTTTGTACTAATCTAAAAGTGTAGATCGATCCACTGAACTAAAGACACCTTCATAGTCGAAAATACGACAGTGCTCGGCCGGCGATTTACAGGACGCTGCTCCAGAATTCGACAAAGAGTAAAAGTGTGATCTATACATCTCCGCCAGAGGAGAAACTCTGCCATTTCTTCCTTAGTGTTTATCTCCCGAGCTGCAGTGAGTCGGCGAACTATGATGGATGTTATAACCCTAGAAATAACTGGGGTCAAACTAATTTCTCTATGGTTTTCGCAACAGACCCTGATACCTTTCTTGAATTTAAGAACTATTATTGAGTGACCTCAACTCGGACGGGAAGTTTCCGTCGTCCACATAAGTTGAGAAAAATGAGTCAAGTTCTCTAATGACACCTATCCTTCTTCTTTGAAAAGTGCCGGCACGAGATCATCTGGACCAGCAGCCATATTGCGCTTGAAAGCTGCAATGCAATTGCGGACCTCAGTCTCAGTGGTGGTTCCAAATCGGCCTACTAGTGCACTACATTGCTTGTTTGTGGCGGCAACCAATTAGAAGCAGAAGGTCACTTAAATTGACCCTCAAAGTGTTCCGCTAATCGTACTAACCCTCCGGACTTACTACAGATGAGTTTGCTGTCTGTATGGCACATAGCTTCACTGACAGACGGTCGCCTGGGACCAGTGGCACAGATAAGCTTAAACTAGTGCTGGATGAAAGCTGCTTAAGCTCAACGCACAAATGCAACAGTCGCTCACCAATTTCCGAGCAATTCGATGCCATCTCGAACCTGCCACCTAGATTAGATTCCGCTTCACCAAAGCGGCTGACCTGGACGTTCATATCTCCTGTCAGATCGACCATATCAGAACGACATTTCGACCGGAAATAAGCCGCCAGATCCGGATAAGGGACGTCCCTGACGCCGACGTCGCTACAGTCAGTTGGAGAGCAAGCAGATACAACGAAAAGATTTGTGACAGTTTTGCGTCTAGAAACTACTGAAGCAATTTTGGGAGATAGCTGGATCAGGCGAAAAATAGTTTGTAGGGTCTTCACTTGGTTTCGACTCCGCGATTCCCGGGCACACATTCACTCGATTTCAGATGTGCCAGCCATTGACTACAAGTTCACAATTAGCCCGCAGGGAGCACTTCATGCAAAAACGTCTTATACTGCTTACGGAAGCAAACACACGATGGACATCATGGGATTCGCAATCAGCTATATTCGCAGGAACTCATCTTCCAAGAGTCCTACAATATAGTGGATGGGTAGCGTTTGCTGGAAGCACTTTTCTACTGTGGACGATCTATATCGTTTAGGATGTCGCCACGAAGAATCAGAGAATATGGAGGTAACAAACTGGACCCAGTGTGACAGTTGTTGCCCTTGGTGACATCAGAAATGTGTACGATACCCCAATGTCATTGACAAATTTGAAAGTTGGTTTTGTTAACAAGTTTCACGTCTTCAGCTTAACTGTTTGCACTGCTTGCTTTTAGTTGAGCACTCACCGCTTCATCGGTACCCCCATTGTTTGCTTGCATTACCGCGTGTATGTCATGCGTTCAAACCTACCTCATGTGTTCATTCCGTTTTCTCTCCCGCCTATTTCTTCCGGTTGCACACACTGGTTCCGCCTGCTACATTGCAAGGTGGCCGGGCTTATGGTAATTCAACACCCTCTCAACTTGGTGCACCGGTGGCGAACATCACGTGAATGAGCTGACGGGGTTATGATGCATAACTGGCTGACGTTTTTATATGCGAGAAATAGAGTATACCTGGATTACCATCGCATACCTCCTTCTTTTACGACGAAATAGATTGGAACGCAATGGATGAAACAGAATCAAATGCATGCGCGCAGTGTTCTAGGCCACGAGGAAATGATGCTGTGGTAATAGAAGTACCCGACCATCCAACCTAGATGCGTCTGAACGGGTACACTTCCCAGTAGCCGTAGATTGATCGTTGGAAACCTGTAAGCCATCAAGAGACTTCGTGGGATGAAGACTACCTGTGTTCCGGTATTGCTGTAATTTTGGAAGACACGTGATACAGTAAATAATCTGTCATGGGTCAATAGTGTGGCATACAGCAAAATGATCAAATACCATTTGTTATCGCTGTCTCGTTGTAGGCTAACGCAGACGCTATTTTATCGCGTTACCTACGGGACGTTCAGCACTCGAAACATTAGTTGAACTTTCATATAACCTAGCAGTGATCACGAACAGTGTAGCTCCTTCAAAGAGCCCGGCTATGACCATGTTTCTCAGATTACGTATTCTGTACGCGTGAACCCGTGAATGTCTGTTATAGGGTGCGTGCTGGAAATTCAGCGACAGATTCTCCATTCGTGATGCTGATTGTACCCAGTGAACAACTCGAAGGCCCCACGAAATTATTGCATCGCGTCTCAGTGAGTAAAGCCGAGCATGATAGTACCTAAAACGGACGCCCTTAGTTCATTCGAAAAACTGGTGTAGCGAACAAGCTGGTTTTTGGACCAAATAAATAACATTTATATGAAACGGAGTTGTCAGGGCAAAACGACCAAAACAAATGGCAAGTTCAAGTGAGGACAGACACGCCATGTGCACACACGGAGACAACGTTACGGTACGACTATGTCACCACTGTGATTTAACTGAAACCATGGCGCTTTGACCGGTCGTGATGTGGGTCGTTAGCCACCACAAATTCATCGCTTGAACAAATCGCCTCTGGGCACATGAAAGTGGATCGTTTTGATATCTTCCGAACGGATAGACCTTAAGGCGCTTCCAATATCCCGTATGTCTGAAATGAGTAGAACACATTGCGCGCCGTAGCAACAGACGTACACCCCGACCTTCATTATTCGACGTGGAATGATATGTTCAACGACATTCATCATATCCATCACACACTGAATGGGACAGCCGGGTTTTACATACCTTTCGGGTTTCATTTGCATCAATGAAGACCTTCGAATGATGCTCGTAAATTCTTGGTTCGAATTCAAATTTAGAACAAACTCGTCATTATCTGAAGTCACACCAGTATTTAGAAAACGAACTGACCTGTATCCTGCATACGTATCTGATCCACGTGTCGATTATGTGCAGATAAATAATCATTATCTAGAATTTGGTACACGCATTTTCCGAAATGTTTTTGAGAAATAAACCGGATGAGAGTTTTAAGTCATTACCACGAAAAGAAGTAACCTCAGAGGATTGAATACATGTCAAGTTCGACCTCAAAGTCCGTTTTTAAAAAGTTTGGCGGGATTTCCATGTGTAGTGGAATGACAGACATTGTGATATTGTAGCAACAAGTTATCAACACAATTTTCAGGGTCTTTGAATATAGCACACAGAAGAGTGGCTGTAGAACTTTTGAGTGTTTTAACCAGTTTTCAGCCTGACCATTAGATGAGGGATGTCGAGCAGGACTAAACGGATGCCTGCATCCACTGCCGTTGAGCCAAATAGTTAGAAGGTAGACAGTGGAACGGGCACCATTTTCAGTCACTAAGACAAGAGGGATACCATATCTGCTGAATAATCTTCTGGGTTGTTATGCGGTGAATCGTGCCGTAGTCCTTGTTGTGAATACCACTTCCGGTTACTTCAAATGGGAATCAATATTAGCGCATAATATTGGTCGAGAAAAAGACCATAGTAATCCGCATGAACCCGTTGCCAGGCCCCAATCGACATCGGTCATGGAGTCCGATCAGACGGTGAAGGGTGGAAGTTGTGATGGCAAGATGAAAAATCTTCAACCATACGATAAATATCAGCACGTTAATCTGCCTAGAGACCTTATCTTTTCAACTCCAAAGTGTCCGGAATGCAGACAGTCCAGAACAGCTTTACAGAGAGTTAGAGGAACAGCAATTCTATCATTCAAACACAATAATCTATCATGGGTGAGTGATAATTCTTCCCGACGCACATAAACTGTGGGGAACTTCCGTCTGACTTGTAGGATACAACCACATCGTGTCGCACTGCGGATGAGTGAATTGTAACACTATACGGCTAACCGGCAGAAGCTGGATTGTAAGGCAATCATTACTAGACGTTTGCTCAGATGTATATGGAGCAGGTGACAAGCAGTCCACATTTTTGATTTGGTTGACTGATTTGTGTACTATGGTATAGTGATATGCATTGCGTGCTGTGCTCCATCGTTGAGCCATGGCTGTTGATGGACGTGCCAATGACTTGTCAGGATTATAGGTGAATTTCGGCGCCTTATAATCCGAAACAATTTTGACTGGTATTCCAAACAGATACTTATGAAGCCGTCTTACCGCCTAGTAAACCTCCAGATTTTCACGGTAAGCTTGAGCATAACCCCATTATGCTGGATTGAGTTGGCATGATATACACGCAACTCGGGTGCTGGTCTGCTCGAGTCAACCTCCGATTCCAACTGGAGATGCATCAGTGATCAACATAAGCATAGGTTTAGGAGAAAATCGACAAAGTAGGCATCACGTGACAAAAAATTCAACAATGAACGTACACATCGTTCATGAGTTAGAGTCCGCGTAAACTGTTTCCCAGGAAGCAACTGGAATAAACACTCATCAAGGTGAGGGAAATTTCGAATGAAACGGGATTAGTGATGCAAAGCATCCTACAAAGAACGTAATTCGAAAAGGTTTGTGAGTGAAGGTGCACTAATTAATGTGTCTAGACATTTGACATCAAGTTCGAATCCGTTACCGTCAATTAAGTAGCCGAAACACTCGAAAATGCCTCCAGCAAACAAGCCTTTGTTTGGATTAACTGCAATGTTTCCATCGATAATCTGTTAAGATAATTTTGAAGGACGAGAACCATGGGTTAACTTGTCTGGAGCATGTACGATGACATCATCCAGATGAACTTCACCACCATTCATACTCTTTACTGTATTATTCATTATCCGCTGAAAGATAGCAGAAGAATTACTAGGCCCAAACAGCAGAAATCAGTACCGAAAAAGCCCATTGAATGTGCTGACTGTTTTTATTGGGATTGATGCCTTACCCTAAGGAATTTTCAGACATGCATCTTTTAAGTCAATCTTGGAAAAACTTCGGATCTTGGAGTCTCCTCCGAGTGACATATGCGCACACTTACTGTCGTTTAGAAGGAGACTCCAATCCTCTGACCAGCACTTAATACGATCAAGGCCAATCTGCAATGCATTGGGGTCACAGGCGTTCCAGATTTTTAAGTCGTCGGCATAAAGGAGAGCGTTGCTGGAGATCAACTCGGGGAGATCATTGATGTAAATAAGAAACAACAATGGACCAAGTACCGATCCTTGAGGGACCCCCACAGAGACTGGGGATGGGGACGAAAGGCCTGAACCGGTTTTTACTCTGAAAGTCCTGTTACCAAGAAAGGAGGTTATCCAGCGGAGAACTTCTCCTTGGATCCCATAGGCTTCTAGTTTATGCAGCAGAGGACCGTGTGGGACACGGTCGAAGGCTTTGGCAAAGTCGAAGAAGATAGCGTCCGAGATATGACCATTGTCTTTGGCCTCTGTTAGGCTATCCATGAAGATTAACATATTAGTTATGCATGACCGCTCAGGAAGAAAGCCATGCTGGGTCGAAGAGAAGAGGTTATTTGAGAAGAAATGCTTAAAGATAGTGCGTTTTAACAGTCGCTCCATTATCTTGCATGGGATGCTGGTAAGGCTGATCGGTCGATAACTAGCAGGAGAATGACGATCGCCTGTTTTAAATATAGGTGAGACATTGGCCTCTTTCCATGCCTCCGGAAGAGTGCCTGTCCGAAGTGTCTGTTTAAACAGATCGAAGAGAGGCATCGCCAAACTGACGGCCGCTTCTTTGAGGATCCGGGGATGGATCTTGTCTGGTCCCATGGCACTATAAGGATTGATCTTAAGCAAGAGGTCCTGAACGTCAGACACAGAAAAGTCAGCTGTCAGGATGGGTTGTTGGAAGTGCCTCTGCGGGAGAATTGGATGCCAGTTTGGCAGATCCACATTGTAGACTGATGAGTAGTATTCCCTGAACATCTCGGCAACCACTTGGGGGTTGGAGGAGGTTTCCCCGTCGGGAAGCCGCAGAGAAAGCGCTGAGGGCTTAGTTTTTCTCTGGCGTCGTATATACTTGAAAAGAAAATTCTTATTCTCGTGAGCTATTTGTAGGATTTTCGACTGTACGTGTTGGGTGTGTTGCCGGATTTCCCGCTTGCACCTGTTTCGTACAGAGCAAAAGGCCTCTAGATCCTCTGGCCTATCCGTTAACTTTTGTTTAGAGAATAGACGAGAATGTAATTCAAGAAGACGGCGTATGTCCCGCGGAAGCGGTGCACGAGAGGAGAACTTCCATAGTTTTCGAGGAACAAATGCCTCATCGGCTTCGTGAATGGCAGCTTTAAAGGAAAGGTAGTTCAAGTTCACTGAGTCGGATGTGGGGCTGAGTGTGCTTAAGAACGTCCTTAGTGCGTTAAAGTCTGCGTTCTGGAAGTTTCGGAATGAAGTCTTTGTTACAGCGTTTTGGAGCCAGTAACAGATAAAGTCAAAGTTTAGTAGCTGAAATCACTGAAAATCGACTGTTCGAAACCGTAAAATGTTGAGAATCCCGTTACTTGTTCGGCCGACACGAAATTCCGCAAATTAGATATTTATGCGATCAAGATAAAGAAAACGATTCCACACAATGGACGAGAAATTGTGGAGTGATTACATTCACTATGACGTACAACGTACATGCGGAATTTTCTGACAAATAATGATATGTCATTAGTTTTGCTGCGGTTATTGAAATATATGACCCTGTCAACTGGTGGTTGTAACATTTTATCATGCACTCGGGATTCAATCAGGCAAACGGAATAATGAGTCGACGATTTGGAAGACCCCATGAAATATGCGTGTGATAAGTAGCACTCATATGACGTCATTCTATTGGATTTATTGATAAACGTCAATTTCATATTTCCTAGCAATCTGGGCAGTGCATATATATGAATAAACGCATATCAGTAAAATACTGTTGAGTTGTGAACGGTTTAAAGACCATGCAGTAGGCCAAATGCCCAATGGTCGGGTGAGTATATGGTCGTTAAAGGTTTTCCAGCACTAGCTTGTCAGACTTGCGTAGATGGCAGCAAAGGAATGTGCAATACTCGAGTTGGGGTCAAGCACACATTCTGTGAAGTGTCAGCTTCGCAGCCGGTAGGCTGGACGTCTTTTTGATACAACCTATTTTTCTCCTAGTATTTGCTCTGAAAACATACTTCTTCAGAAAAAATGGGAATACCGTGTTCCTAAATCTCGCACCGAAATAGCTATTTCAACATTGTTATCATCTAGTGAGATGTTACGATGGAGCAATTTGCCCCCATGAGTGATGATGTTCGATTTGCTTCCTGAGAACGTCATTCCCCATGTTTTGCACTACAACTGCAACGACGTCAAGTGTGTCATATGTTTGCGTGGACATAATGCGATTTTACTTGGCTTGCAGAATGTGTAAACGATAGCGATGTCGTCAACACACAGAAAGGGCTTGCTACGTCTAGCAACATCACATAGGTGATTCATGCATATTAATAAGAACAACGGACCCAGAACGCTTGCTTTGATCACCTCACTAGTCACTGGAATGCAGGAATAAAATTCGGTCTGTTTTGCTGGAGCAGAGAATGAAGTCCAGGGGGTATTAGCCATGTTAAAGTGAACGCTTATTAGTTTGTGTTCGCAAGACATGTTGGACACATGATTCGCAATCAATACGAGGCCAATCAAGTCATTGCTAGCAGCACCAGCGGTCTGTAGATGCACCCCATAAGTATCTCACGGGAGCCAATAGAGACCACCAACCACAACGAGTCTTCGAGTTTATGAAGACTCATCAACTGTCACTGCGGAGAACTGTCTTTTAGGTGAATGATGCATTCACCACCTCGTCATGTGAGACGATCCCTACGAAACAGGTGATACCATACGATACTCATATGACTGTGTGGAGTATCAGGGGAGCACGACGTCTCAGTCACGAGAGGGTTATGATGACTAAATATGATGACAGAGGATTTAAAAATGTGCATCTTACCAACCATTTATCTTGCACTCATGAGTAATAAACTAATAGCATTCTTTTTGTTAGACATAACATTTAAACTGTTGAAGAACATCATGACAGAAGGGGCAGCTGCTCTACAAAATACCTGATCTGAGGAATGTACCAAATTTTTGCTCATATGTGAGTGGATGTCGCATCGGTTTGACTCCAAGATCGAATATGATGCAAGAGTGTCATTATTACAGCATGACTGGGTGTGACATGGGGAGGAGGGCCAGGTGGTGATGGATGAAGTATCAAGGGGTGCACCAACAAATGAATAGTCTGGTGGACATTTCAGTTGTTGCAATAATCAGGTGAGGACGTACTTGTCGGGGTATACATATTAGGGGATTGGTTCATTTTAGCACAAAAATATTGCGGAAGAGGATGAGTTACTACGGGACTGTTTGAAGATGGATGATAACCCTGCCCCATGGTGAAGTAGTGGGCTGGCTTGAGAGCAATGGGGAAGAAATTGTGCATTTTTACCTGTAAAGCGTTGTTTTTTTGAAATCTGGTTCTTAGAACCAGAACATGGGTCTTGTGGATGCACTTGGTTCACCCTTTTATTGTGATTCCAGAATAATATTCTCTAGTAGTCACCGTACAGGTTTTACTGTAGATTTAGAGCCTTGTTTAGGTGTTTTGGATTCGCCGTCTGTATTTCCAATTACTCCAGATAACGAGGAGAAATGCACTTGAGAAGAAGTGGATGGCCCTGCTCGTGCCTTCACGTGATATCAAGGGGATTTATGCTGCTGCGCTCAGTGCTCTGGGTAACTGTAGATGCCTTGAGTCTGAAACTTTATCCAGCCAAAGCCTTGGTTGAAGGAAAGAAACGTTGATGACGAGGAATGTGTTTTAGCAATAATCGTGAGTTTTGCTGTGGAAACTTGAGCGCGCCTGACGTCATCACAGCTGGGAGTGGTTTGTTGCTCAGTGTCCGCCTGGATTGGCGAGGCAACGGCGGTTCCAGTTGCAACTCGTGGAGCAGTCGAGATCTACAGTCAAACCAATGAGATCATTGATTGTGTTACACAGGTTCTTTTTTCGGGTAATATTGGCTCGTAATTTTTTCCTGTGGAGTGGCGCTTTGTCACCAAACACTTTTATGGAGTTGAAATTTGTGCCGCGCCTGAGTTGCACATGTCTTCTGACGTATTTGTTTGCTACAATTTCACTTGTGAAGCGTAAAAACAATGGACAGTGCTTTTGCTGAACTTTCTTGCGAAGTCCTAGGCAGCAGCACTCATGTACTTCCATCTTACTGGCTTTGAGTAAGACCCTTTTCACGGAAAACGGAGGTAGTGTATCAGGTACGTTAAACACCACCACTTTGATTGCACAGCGTGACTGCTTGAGTAAATCCGTAGCTACTGTATCACTAAACGTCCCAGCGGCTAGGGGGTCTCTATGACTATGGGTGGTCTGATAATGGATGTTATTGGAGGCATCTGCAATGCTAAGTAATAGATATAGCTTGTGCAAAGCCTCGATAATATCCACGCTTCTACTGTGTAGTTGCGCTATTCCAGCTTCTAACTGCGTTGTTTTTCCAGCTTGGTCTGCGAATACATTGGTGATGGAAACTAGACATGACTCGGCGTTAACACAATAAGGGGTGATTTACGTGAAATCCATAATCCTGTCTAGTGAACCAATTCAGAGGTCATTTACGGATTCAGGATAAAATCTCTGGTGCAGCCCTAATACGCGTAGCGTGGTAATTTTCTGATCGGTTCATTCCCGGCAACCTACCTTACACTCCAAGTGAGAGAACAATTCAGTAGGTATTATGCTGTGCACAACTCAACCTGTTTGTTAATCAGATTCATGTTCTGTTTGATGCTTGCTCCAATTCTTGTATTAGGCTTCCTCAGCAGAAACCTTCCCCACGGTCACGAGCGTCATAAAATCAACACCGCATCTACTTGCGTACCTCATCTCACCCGGTTTATGATTTCATCTACTGAGATTGGACTGTTTCTACGTTCTCATTATAGTGGGTTTCCACATTGCAATAAATTTCTATTACATGTCATAAGATGGAGTCTTTGGGGAAGATTACATTTCTTCCCCGGCGTAAGTCATTTTCACGGCCAGCTGTGATCCAAAGGCCTCCATCATACAACGGTGAAGCAGTAGCCCTGCAGGCAGAGCATTTGCTGGCTTTAGATGGTCCATCTAACAGTGTTCAAAGTGTTACCTGCATACTGACCACAATCCTTCGGAATGTTTATATCTGAAGATTGCCTTTCAGCTCACGGAAACTAGCTGCAGTGTTCAAGAGCGCAGCATGTGCACGAATGTCAAGAACAGCTTGACCATGAACGTCCAAACTGGTGAAAAGTCCGCGTTGTTGGAACGTTCCTTCAAAACGGTCACTTCCTCCAGTAATTCCATAGTATTTTGCAAATTGTTTGATAGTTTTCAGGAGACAGCAGAGTTATTTTGCGGTGATGTTGTCGGAGTTGCCACGGATAAACTGGTGGACGACTTTGGCAACGTTGACGGTGGTGTGTGTTGATTTTATCAAGGTTTGTTGCGTTAGTTTGAGGTTGCTCAGCTTTGTTCGATGTTGAAACGTGGTCCTACGCTTTGCTGTCTGCTCTATATAAACTAATTCATTCATCTTTGTTATTACACCATCTACTTCAGCCGCTTCCATTACGCCATTTAGTCCAAGCCCTGTGAACTTCTAAACGCCGAAATGAGATATTCTCTCCGACATTTCTTCCTACGTAACTTATGATTCTCGTCGTTTCTCGATGCACAAACAGTCGCTTTTTTCTCACCCAGCCATTCATCAGTTGTTTGAGTGAGCTCAACTTGTTTTATCGTCCACCAATGTTAACCTGTGCCTGGTTGTCGATTTGTTGTACAGGTACATTCTTTGTTTGCTTTCTAAGGATTTTCGCATTCGAGATGAGAGACTCAATTTTCTTGTACATTCATTCAATTACTACCGTATTAAATGAAATTATTACGAGTTGCCGTTAGTCAAGTGAGGTTCAGTGGTTCTTCCTCCAGTGCTTCTTCTGTGGGCATACCAGCCAGTCAGTTTTATGTATACCTATGTATATTTAAGCCTACTCATAAATAAGTATTCAAGCAGCTGTGTGAGCAAGTAGATGAAGGAATTTGGATGGATATATACGTATATGTGTATATGTATATTCAAATTTTTATACCCACATATATCCACCCACCTACCTACAAACATACACTTCTATGATACTTATTCATAAGTATACGCATATAAATATGTGTATTTACAAAGCTTTGTACATGCATACATACCTACGTATGTGGACATATATATACAACTATGATTAATTATCTGTACAAACGTATGTGGATATATATATCTACATGTATATACGTATATGTATATAACCATATATACATGCATATACACACAAATACATATATCTAGACATAGATATATATATACATATATCTAGACATACATATATATGTATACAAATGTGTGCATATATATATATATGATTATATGTATGTATATACATACAAGCAAATGCGTATAACAATATATTTCTCTGCAAATACATATATATATATATGTACAGATATGTGTACACCTTCATATATATGTGCTTTGCATGTGTGCTTCTCCCCATCGCCATCTAGGATAACCAATTACCCAATAAGAAAATTGCGCTTCAACGTCAGCCGACGTATTATTGCCCCACACAAATTTGTTTTTCGCGCGTAAATTCGAACAATCGAAGCGGTTCGATTTTGGCTAAACAAAGAACGAGTTTATCCATACAACGGCTATTTCATACATCGGGATGTCATACCACTGTATTATGTATTATAGAAATAAGTCACACACTGGCGCGCAGGGAATTAGATATATTCCTATCTATCGACACACTATTGGTCAAAGTGAAATAACCATAAATTTTCTCTAAAGAACTCTGATTCACTTCTAAATGAGTCACTCATTAGTGAGAGCACATGAAGGATACGTTTTCCCTTTCGTATGGTGTGTTAAGAGTTGCTGCTTGAATTTTCGTTCTAGGGGCGGCTATGGTCCCCTCTGCAATATTGGGAGTACAGCAGGTGTTGTCCAGAAAATCTGAATATTTTACACCTTTCCCCACAGTCGCCATGCAATTTTATCGCAAAAATGATCGCTCGGCGACTGGCAACTTCTTGAGATTGGCTGGCTTCGAGAACACTACTATGTGGCATCCATTTTTTGTTGATTGAATTAGTTCAAATTGTTTCAAAGAACACGGTAGGCTGAGCAGTAGTAGTTGGGCGATTAGATGTTCAAAATGGGTCGTGCACCAGCATGCAATAACTGGTTTTTATAACCACGCGCCCAATTCAGTTCCTATACGTTACGCAAAGCCTGATAAATTTCAGTATCCACCCAATTACCTCATTGTCTACCCACCAAAAAGTGCTTGTGCCCTAATCAATATTCTTGGTAACCCATGCAAACTTACTCTCCGTGACAGGTACCTAGTTGCGTTGTTTACACTTCTAGTTGGCCTGATTCATTCTTTGCTTTCCTACTGGTTGCAAACCTTACAAATACTTCGTCACTGCGTTGTTTCTGGACGAGACAATTAGCAGGGATATGTTTGGAAGCCGTGACATTGACACATTCAACCTGGTGGACTGTCAGACAGCAGTACCGTGGGCGCTGGATTTCAGCAATGCATCAAGATATTTTCGAAGGCAATTCAGGCGGAATCTTTGTCTACCATGTTGCCATTCAGCACCTGTGATTGACTTATGAGTTATCTTGCTCAATCATGCAACAACTGCAGGTTTGGAAGATCGGTCACGAACTCTAATTAATTTTCGCCTCGAGAAAATTATTGTGGCCATCAACTAGTTTAGTCACTGCGTTCATAGCGGACCATCGAAATATCATCAGATTCCAATTATTGCTGCACAATGACGACTCATGTTTACTGCAACGTTGAGGACGTGAAGCCTCTAAGTGAAGGGTCTGAAGAGTCGATGCTAAACTAGCACAGTTCACGAATATCTCAAGACTATGCCCTCCCATTCGATAAGCGAACTCTAGTAATCCTGCCAGCTTTTACAATTTGAACATCCAAGCCTACGTGATTACTATAATGTTGATGCAATAAAGTTTAAGGTAGCTGAACGGTGGTTAGCGAAGGCCTTCAAGGCACACGAAATCAACGATTCCTAAAATCGCTTGAATACCGCAAATATTTTTTATTGTTTGAATGCGGCAAAATGAACATCACCTTGACAGGTCATTCAAACTGGTCACTCGGATACTGAACATTATCTGTATGCACACCACATATCACTCGTCCCTTTTGTGAGACTTAAAGTGGGTTACCGATAATCTTGCAAGCTCAACTGAATGCAAATTGGGTGCTGATAAGATTGTAAAAATCTATCCACCTTTTGCTGGAAGCTGCCAGAAGTAACAGTAGACCCCAACGATGGTTTTCAACTACCGGAACGGTATATGAGCACCGGAAGCACACTGTTGACAACTTCGCCCTCGCGTGTACATGACATCCGTCGGCAACACCGTCCTTTTTCGAATTGTAGAAACCGCAGTTCGTGAAAGCACCGAAACAACATTTGCAGCAATTTAGCGAGTAATGCATGGGTTTGAGAGAAAGTGCCCGGATTCACTCGGTTTGTCTTGATTGGTGTGAACCTAAACTGAACACTCGAGAAGTAACAGTAAACCCCAACGACGGTTGTGACTGTCAACAACGGGAATTGCATATGACCACCTGAAACATACTGTTCATAATTAACAAAATCCCACGGAGCATCATGAGGTGTAATTGATTGAGGAAGGTCTGGTCGCCAAGTAATTTCTCGCTTTAAATTTTCTGCGCAACCACTGGTTTAAGCTTTCTGTATCCAAACGTTCTGACATCCGCCTGACAGCGAGAATTTGAATAAAAATGGGATATCTCATTTAAAATTGGAAACACAACAATATGTCACGTCAGTAAAGTCGAAGTGGATATTGGATTGGTGAATAAAATTGAACGCTCATTATTTTATGCCAGCTGATTGCAATTTGAACTTGTACACATTTCGGCTGGTTATACGAACTCTCAGATTCCACTTGAAAGTGGACCATCCCCGTTAATATTGGAGGGGCTACATCACTCTACTTCAATAACTTCATCCGCTATGACGATGCGAATAACAGTAGAACAAGCACCTGAGAATCGAGAGTTGTCTTCAAGTCTGGCAGGCGCACAGAAGGGGCTGACGATATATTCTTTCCTAATGGAAGCGCATACTTAAATAAGAGGTGTGTGCTTGCGCCAGACCCAGGGAAACAGTGTGTTTGCGAGGTTGTTGCCCACATTCATTTCCAACACGGCCGTAAGAGTTCTGGTTCTCTCAGTCGCCTGCAAAGTTGTGTTTTCTGATCGCCGGTAGTGGTCATCGTAGAGATGCTGTGGTCTACGCGGAAGAATTGGCGGAATAGAGCAAGCAGTTGACTTGCGCGATTGGGATGAACAATTCGACTTGAAGCCGTGCTCGGAACTCCATTATAATCCAGGTACACAGGAGCACAATCAGTAATGTGTAAGCAGAAAGAGGCAGTCAGGGCGCCCGCACTTGTTGCGTTTGTTTGTCGCTTCATAGTCGAGACGTTCGCCTTGGCATCAACCTCTTTCTCTTAACCATTTATAAAAGTATTAGAGTATGATCCCTGGGCAAAGTATGTGCAATTTCTAAGTTGTAAGAAGAGAGTGTTGACGAGAGACCTGCACTGTTTAAATGGCCATTTTTGTCATGAATGACATTCTCCCAGTTTTTGGAAGATCAACCCATAATGAGCGTTAGCTCGCTGCTTCCCGTTTTGCAAATGCATTCATTCTAAGTGTGAGAGCAGAAAATTGATTTCTTATTACGACAACGCTGGAGTTTATGGTGTTTGGGAATGTGAATGAAAAGGATAATCATTGGTGTCATGTTGAAACTGCATCTCAGAAAGAATGCCAACACCTACTGGTTGAGCATGCGCTTCATCGTTTTTCAGTTCGTCAGGTCAGTATGGTTGACGTTCCAACATTTCCGCTGGCCGTTGCAACAACGGACAAGTATAAGAGAAAGTGACCAATGAGTGAACAATTTATCCACTTAAGGAGCTAAGACCACTCTTTCTACTAGGCGACCTTGGTTTGTAATGGTTGCTACAAGCATGGCAGGGATCTGACCGGTTGGAAGCCTCCTCAGATAACTTACGTGTTGTGCCTTACCACTCGTCGTACCAAGGTCAGCTCGAGCGCCGGTGATTCGCCATCGTAGTTCAATTGGGATAATGATGGCCAAATTATCTTGAGTACTTTAAGGTCATTCATATTTAATAGGCGAGAAAAAACTGACGTCCCAGTTGCAGTAATTTGTCGAGAGAGGCTTCAGCATCTCAAATGTTGTAGAACGGAAAACCATACACAAGCCCACTAGAGGCTTAATTTATTCGTGCAATGCCGATCGGAGCCTCAGGGCAACATACTTATCGGGAGGACTGAGAAACCTCGATGACTTTAGGTGTCGGAAGACTGCTTAAGGAAGACGGCAGGACCCGCCATTCTTTTTGTGGAGAATTCATTTTATACACGAATTTCCCACGGGCGCCTCATTTCTTTTCACTGTTGTTGGGCGCTAGCTGAATTTTGTAGACAAGTGAGGTGAGAAGTCGCATCACGGACCAAATTTCTGACTTCTGAAAGTGCATTGGGTAGGCTGAGATGTTTAGTATACATGCGTCCTGAGATTAATTCCTCGTTGAGCTGCAGGAAAAAAACAGAATCACACGGGAGCCAGCCTGGGATACACCGGGGTTTTTGGGCAGCCTGGACGGATACGGTAGTTTCTTTCTTGCGACTCCTGCATAGGTGACTGCCCCTGTGGGATGTGCTTCTTACCTCTGATATTCTGCGATTGATACCTGTTGTGCCTGTAATCACGTTCAATCAACAGTAAACCTGACAGGCAATAAAAGCGGCAGGAAGAAAATGTGACTCAGTAGAAGTACATACTGCATTGTCAGATTTACAAGCGTTGTTTCACTTTAAGGTGAGTTAACGAGTGGGCCGTTGGTTGTTGAAGCCGCGTCCAGTCAGAACGCACCTCGAGCCTTGGCACCAGTGTGTGCCAAAGAGGCGGCCTTGGCGCGTGTAAAACAACGCTTTTTAACCATACTCATTCAAGACTATGTTCACTCTGTTTTCCGAAAGGTCCTTAGGCGGGGCAGGTTTTAACCAGGTAAAACTTGAGTTCACCACGAATACACTGGAGAAGTCGATCAGGTACGCACTTCCTGAAGTGCGAAAAGAGTCCCAACCGACTGTTTTGATTACAAAATTTGAAAGCAGAAATATTCTTTGAACGTTGTGATGAGAGGTGCGGGAACTTGAGACATGAATGGTGACGGTGAACTGGCTACTTTGCTTGGTTCTCCTCCGTCACACATGCGAGGTTTAGTAGATGGCAGGCTACAAGGAACTTTTAAACTTACGTAGGCTCAGCAGATGTCAGGCGCGAAGTAAAAACACAAATTAATGAGAACCTAACTTATGTTGTGCAGAAGGTACAGCAAATCTGTCGAAACACTGAACTGCGCCAGTTCGCAGAAATTACGACGGTGGCTCAAGATCAAGCTCTCGTAGATATCTGATTTGTTTACTGCTCACTATGTTAGAACTACGTTTGCCATTTGCACAAGTTTGGTTACGAACTTTTGTGGGCACCTAAACATTTGTTTGAACAAGCGTTTGTACCAACAGGGCCCCGGTCATTCGGGCCTAGAACTTTGCTGCGTGTTCGCTTGTCTTTCCTTTATGTTATAGTTTCGTCTTCTTATTCGCTCGCACTCACATCGACCTCGCTTCTCGACCACATACTCCTTGTTTACTGGTTGCCTTATTCGGGACTGGCCGGCTTGGTTCATCTGGTTCTGCGCAATTGAGTAAGCCGGAAGTGCATATGGTTACAGTGACTAACGAACATGCAAAATGTCGTGACTGCATGCGGCCCGCAGATAGCAAGCAGAACCCTTACGTTCATATGGACAATGTGTACTATCTTGGAAATGACCTCGTATATTGTACGACATGTACACCGGCGTTATCACAGTTGCACTACACTGCCACTACTTACTTCCATAACGTAATTGATATATGAAGATTATAGCTCAGAAACGGCCTTCACTTTCCTCTTCGCATGCCCACACTTGAAACATTCTGAAAAACGGAGCAGTGTACCTTAAACCGGGGTAAAATATATCAAGTCACCGTGGCCGGGTGTTCGCGTGTGCAAAGTTGTTATCATCGACACGGTTGAATCGACAACTCAGCGTCAAAATTTGTGGCTATCAGAATTAATGTTCAAACGGAAGTGATACAACAAAAAACATTATAGAAATAAACTTTCAACTTCTACTAGGAAATCCGCACGAAAACCTGCTAGAGTGGCTTATTTACATCCGTTTTCAAATGAGATGATAATGACTCATTTCATTTCTCCGTATGACATTTCTCAGAACACTTGTTTGACCTGTACCTTGAAAAAATATATTGGTTCCACCGGCCGTACCTTAGCAGGAACGATCCGGCATTAACCGCGCACAACGTTTTTGTGTAGGGACTTGTCGCTAGTGTAAAGTCATGGAGAGTGACTAGTTTGGTGGTCAAATATCGACTGTTCATTATACCAAGTATGTTCAGGCGTATCCTATCAGGCTCTCAGTGACAACAAAAATGAGCTGATACACACGACGATTCAGGGAGGTTGAGTAAGCTACCATACTCAGAGAACTGGACCGACATCTACCCAGAAATATTCGGGAGGGCCAAAAAAATATACCTGATTACCACTGTTGGAGGAGCAAGAATGTTAGAGCATTATCTCGGACCACTGGAGCGCCGGCTGCCTGTCAGCAAACACGGACAAGTGTGAAAAACACCCGAACACTATAACCATGGGATGCAAATAAGTTGAGAGTCAGGATCTGACCCTTGAATTTCGGTAGTTCGCTTGAGGATTATGTCTTGTAGTCCAGACACTGCGTTAACATGTGACCACGAGAAACACATTGAAGTGTCCTTCGGCGAGTCGCACGTTCGTCAAAAATTGCGTCAAAAATGCGAGATGCAAATGCCCTGACAGAAATATTTATGCTACTGATGAGTAGTAGGGAATTTGGCATAATTTCATGTTGACTGTCACTCGCATTTGATCGCAGCGTTCACATTCAGATAGATTTTCCAGTCAGTCTTTCTGGAAAAGAATCAATAGGCTTGAATTTTGCTTTCAATAAAATATATCAAATCCCCGACTACTCACCAGTATTCTAAAGTATCGGTTCAATGAGACCATTGATCTCGACCTGTCCAGGAAGTACTAATTGCGGGTTTATCGATCGGAGTTAACAGGGCNACTATAACCATGGGATGCAAATAAGTTGAGAGTCAGGATCTGACCCTTGAATTTCGGTAGTTCGCTTGAGGATTATGTCTTGTAGTCCAGACACTGCGTTAACATGTGACCACGAGAAACACATTGAAGTGTCCTTCGGCGAGTCGCACGTTCGTCAAAAATTGCGTCAAAAATGCGAGATGCAAATGCCCTGACAGAAATATTTATGCTACTGATGAGTAGTAGGGAATTTGGCATAATTTCATGTTGACTGTCACTCGCATTTGATCGCAGCGTTCACATTCAGATAGATTTTCCAGTCAGTCTTTCTGGAAAAGAATCAATAGGCTTGAATTTTGCTTTCAATAAAATATATCAAATCCCCGACTACTCACCAGTATTCTAAAGTATCGGTTCAATGAGACCATTGATCTCGACCTGTCCAGGAAGTACTAATTGCGGGTTTATCGATCGGAGTTAACAGGGCACTTACAGTGTCCCCTCTAGAGACGTACGGGGAACGTGATCATCACCTACAAGCGAGACTGGTTGAGCGTTCAGATTTGATAATTCGGTCAAGATTTGATAATTCGGTCGTGCCTGATGTGAGGTCACTGGCGGAGTGGTCAACACGGTTACCTCATGATTGGAATGACCGGAACTTGAATCCAGACCGTGACAAGCATACGCACTACTGACGAGCTCTAATGAGAGTGGAACTCGAGTATAGTGCTTCTTTTGCGAAATAGGCTGACTGGAAGGTCTATCTGAATGCGGAGTTTGCGATCAAATATCAGCGATGGTCAAATTGGAAATATTTGTTCTGACCAGCGTCCACGGCATAGCCTAAGGACTTATCGTCCATTAAAATCCCTACCTTCCCTCCTTCCAGCGAATGGCAAAAATGCCTAATAAACAGAAAGATCTCGTTCACATTGGGACGGAATTTGCTATGATTTATTCGTGGGGGTCGATAACTTCTGAGAATCGAAGCAACCTGGTCGCTATTCGTCAACGACACATTGTTGGGGTACCGCCTGGATAACATGATTAGGCGCGTTATTGAGGGTAATCACGTAGGCATTCGGCTTGGCTTCGAAACATGCGAGGTTTGCAACGACGCTGAGTACGCTCTGTATGTTTTTGAACGTATGTATTGCCTCGCGACCTGACTAACACGTTTTTTAGGAGCGCGTTCAAGTGAGTCTTTCAGTGGCTTTAAAGGTTGGAAATAAAGCGACGAAACTAGTTAACATTTCCAAAGAATCACCGAAAGTTCTTGTGAGAATCGCCAGTGAGGTATTCCTGCAACGTCCGCACCTCGATATCGTGGAAATTCAAGGTCGTAAACGCCAGAAACGCTCAATGCTGAGTTGATGACGATCTTACATTTACTTAAACTCTGTGACGCCACACAAAAAGTGTGTCATGGGTTCTAGCTGTTAGGACAGGCAACCAAACCGCCGGCTTGGTGAGCAGAGACGAGTTCCAGATGAGACCTGAATAGATCGAGGAAACTCTTGAATGTCTGGACTACATCCAGCTGTTCTAGTTTTGTCTATTTCCGCCACGGGAATCTAGTATTATGCACGCGCCAGGTCGATTTCAAAGAGGGCGCGCGCAGAATGTAGGATTAAAGGAATGTGGTGGATGTAGAGAACGGGATAACAGCTGTGTATGGCACCACTATTGAACCTTCAAAGTCGCCAAGTGGCCTCCAATTGGCCAGCGCTTACTCATAGACTAAGTGTAAGGGTAAAGACCGTGCACTTTTGACTATACGAACAATACCGAAATAATACATGCGGCTAAAGTCCGCTTCGACGACTTTCAGTTTTTCAGCAGTGGAGCTCCTAGGGCGGGCCGTCACCAGCTGACCTTTAGCATAACAGTGTGCGTCACGTCGTATCCAGGGCTGCGGGGGACATGACTGATTTGTGATCTGTGGGTACTGCTGGATTACTGAAAACTTCTTGAGGACCTGGAAACCTTCATGGGGATCCCGATGGAATTCTTGTTAGTCGGCTCACCCATCTCGTCCAAGGATGCCAAAGTGTACAAAAGTGCCAGAAACTTAATGCCAACCACCGATAATTGACCCTGAGCTTCTGCCGCCGGGTAAATATGGCGAAACTGAAGCCGTAGTACGAGTGTAAGAATGAGTAAACGCTCAGCGTACGTTTTTATCAGTGTTTTAATGACAGCTAGTAGGCTGTCAAAGTTAGGTGTTGTTTGTGGCCCACGGAATTACATTTGCCTCCACGTCAGTGCAGAGTAGAATTCTGTGGCCTGTGGACTTGTCAGACATATACAAAAATCGAGATAACAGGCATAGCAATCGCCATCACTGCCTGGCCACATCGTTTTTACTGAGCCGTCGGCAGGGTAGTAGAAGTGCAAGGCTAGCTGCACTTCTTTCTTTGATGGTCAAACGTGTGGTGGCAGCAATACTTAAGAAGACTGTTGTGTTAATGCCGTTGAGCGTCAAAGTGGTGTTTCAGATCGGCTTCATGGTCTGGTTACTTGGGGGCGCAGACTGTAAACAGCTGAATAGACCTGGTTGGTCAAAATCTCCGTTTGATATCGCAGGTCGTCACGAGGCTGACTAGCAACGAACGCTGCTAATTTGGGGTTATGTTGAAAGACCGGTGTCTTGTCAGCTGACTTTGAGCTGTCTTATAGGAGCAGAATGTTGTTGAATGTAGCTACAGACCCACGGATTGATGCTTGTGGGCTTCTTCGTTCATAGCTGCCGCAAAATGGTGTCTCTCAACTTTCTATTAACAAAGAAGTGCTACATGTGTCCTAGGAGGAAGGATGACTTACGGAGAATTTACCCGGTATTAGAATATCATTGACTAAGCTTGCGCTCGCCAACCAGAATACTATCCAGTCAACAATCACTATCGAATGCCAATCGGCAATGGAAAACACAGGCCCAGCACGTCGACCCTTCACATTGGTATTGACCTTGAAAAATAGTGTGTACAGAGGAACTCGTGAAGATAGGAAGTAGCGGAGCGGGTTGCAAATTTAGCACCCGCGCGGGTATTGCGAAGTGATTAGGTTGATTAAATAAAAGTAGGGAACAAATGAAAATATTAAAAGCTGTACAGTGAAATGTGAGCATCAGAAATTTTATTCATCATAGTTGTTGGAAAATTTTCCTCCAGAGCTCTAGTAAGTAATAAACAGACCTCCCTTTTGTACAGGGAAGGAAATAGCGATCTAATTCATATTATTTATGCTGATCACATTCACAGGGTGACACATAAAATGAAGACACGGTATATAGAATGTCGTAGTTCTGCGAAGGATCGGCTGAGTATGGCCGCTGTGCTCGTGGGTTCATCTTACTTAGATTGTTTAGCCTTCGGTGCGATTGTTCTTTATCGCAGCAGGCTGCCCAAACCTAGGATTTTCAACAGACTATGAAGATAGTTTTGTCCAGTAAGATACAACAGGTAGCTGGAAATTGTCTTCTCAAGCAACAGGTTGGGATATTCTGGAAGTGAGAGAAACTACTGTGAAGTATCTGCACGACATGCAGGAAGGAATAACTTACCATTTCGACCTATCCAGCTGACAAACAATAAATGAGCTGCCGAAGACGTTGGAAACACTGAAACTTCGAGTGTAGCTGTCTCTGCCTCACTCCTCTGTGTTTTCGCTATAGATAATAGACTCAAGATAGAAAGTAGTCAGCATGCGGAATAACCTGGTCCGGAGCTAATCGGTCTGAATTGTAAATCTGATGATGCATCAGATAATTAAAGAGTGTGCAATTGAGAGTGGAATAACCGCTTCGTCTTCTCTCTAGAGTCCAGAAATTTCAAGTAAACCTGCAAGTGGGTGTGCAATCAGTTGAAAACAGATAATTTTTATTCTGTACTAATGATATGTCATAAATTGCAAGTGTACTGCATTCACAATGGCACGGGTTAGCAGGTGGACGAAAGCCGATGTGTATGGATGTGCGTGTATCACATTGGAAACGTTGGTTCCCAGAGTAAACTATGTCAATATGTTGCGCAAACTATGAGGGCTTGTGGTGCTATCCACTGAAACGTTTGTTTCTGGAGGTAGAAAGAGCATGGGTTGGAGGTTCAGGGGGTCCCAACAACCGCACGGATGTTTGGGGACCAAAGACAATGCTTCCACCGGGGTCACAGGCGAACAACGCCATTTGTCGGAGGAGGTGTTGCTGATGAATCTTCCATGAATGCTGGTTTCAACCTGTCATGGGAAATTAGCCCGCGATGCGACTAACGATGAAGGCTTTAGTGTCTGGTGCGGGGACAAGATAGGGGACAATATACGACGGTTGCAGTGGTCGACGCTGGCCTTTTGTACGTGAAAAGACGCGTGTAAAAGAGGACAGCTTCACGTGCAAACACATAGCTAAGCATTGCTCTCTAGGGTGTACAGGGAGTAGCTGTCGTATGTCGTACACGGAACCAGCTGTACAGCTACTGCACTCGCACGGTGCTGAACATGCGGGTGGGGCGTGTACACCTGGTAACCTGAATGTGCAACCAAAGGCTAATTCTACAGCAGTGTGACTTAAACCCGACCCAGCAGTGTCCCGCATTTCTGAAGAAATTAACAGTGATGCAACTTCTCATGAAATATTAGAACGCACAGGGAACCCTGCCTCCATTCGGCGATGAAAACGCTTATTCATCCGATTTCCTGACGGACGGTGAGCCGTAGTGCGGCTATTACTGCTAAGTAACCAAACTGTGCCACCGAACGTTCGAGGAACACTGTGAATCCCAATTCGTTGGAGTAGTTCAGTGTCAATATGACTGCAGACTATGTTGTGATGCGGTCAGCACACCCCAAGGGATGATTAGTCAGTTGCGGGTGGTAAGAGGCCCTGCTAGATCAAGGGGCCCGTGGTGAAGACCATGCATCTGGCAAAGAAAAGTTGTTGAGAGGGCTCTTCCTGTGGCGATGAACTCTGGTGCTTTAGTACATAAGACAAGAACGGTTTCAATAGCGGGCATCTTCGTTCACTTTGCGCCATACGAAATGTCAATGGCAGCTTTAGCTGAAGGGCGTATACCAGGATGCAATAAGTTGTGGAGTGGAGGAATCAATATGCATCGGAAAGGTGCAAGCAAAAAGGATGAGATGTATCCTGGAAAGTGTTGAATAGGACTGATCCCTGTGAAGGGGTTAGAGGCATTGAGTGAATTCTGATAGACCTCTATTGATGAGGGTGTTTAATCTCAAAATCAGTGGCTTGCGCGGTAGCCGTGGCTGCCAAATCAACGCCAGCATCAACAGACTTGCTGAGGTTATGGACGCGTGAAACAGCATTCACAACAGTATTTTGGTAATCGAGACATGTCGAACATGAGTATTCAGGTGAGAGATATGGTCCAGGTGTTTAACCTCCTTAGGGAATGCCCGTCAAATAATGCGCTCCAGAACTAACTTAACGACTAGCGGTATGCGTGAACCGTGATGGTCCTGTCTTCCAGCGAATGAAGAAAATGGCGGATGCCAGAATAGAATGTTACGTGCCCTCCACCAAACATGCAGGA
>QNGE01003624.1:0-10756 GCA_008508345.1 Paragonimus westermani
TCACATCGTTACTTCTGATCTTATGGGATTTTTCCAACATATTTCGAAATCTTAGTGGAAATGAGAAACAGAGCGAATTGAGCAGCCCATTGTGAGAATTCAGAGGTGAAACGGTCCGAAATGAGGCAGCTTCTTTTATCTAGCATGCCGAATGTAACATGTGGAGTAAACTGGTTTTAGGACGTGCAATTCATCACTTCCACAAAATACTACCACAAAAATGTGANTATGTGAATAAATAATCACAGCACTTTCTGAACAAGAAGAAGCGTTTTGGCTTCCAATCGCAGCCCTTGACTCACAAGTTTACGCAACAAAATAGAAGGAAGGCAGTGCTAGCAAATGACCGACACCAGTCTTCCCAGATTGAAAATCAACTTTATTACTAACTCCGAACTTGAAAGCTAAGATGGTCTATATATATATGCATATATATATATGCATATATATATATATATGCATATATATATTCATTCTTGTGAAATTAGTGATTTTACTCGCGTTCTCATGTAATATCCTATAATTCAAGACGGACAAGCCGTCAGGTTGTGCCAAGGTCGGAACAACATTTTCGGTTGAATACCCTAATACTCTACTTAACAGCACCAGCTTGATGCGAATTCGCGCAGGATGTGTGTACGTTCCTTTCAGTTAACTGGCGCTCAAATTATCTGTGCGTACGTTTCATCTCACACTACTGTTTCGTGTGATAACTATAGACACGTGGGTGATTTGCACCAGATTGTGGGCATTTGCATAACAATGAGTGTCCATCAAGACCAGTTATGGGTGGTCGCACGTGCTTGCCTTCAGTAAGAAGTAACTTATGCTGCTTCTTTTAACCAGCAAGATTTTTCAGCTGTACACTGAATAGTGTCGTTCCGGCGATCAGACTATGTTTGTTTAATAGCAAACGCGAACGGTTTGGATTCACCATGACCAAGAAACGCCATACTTTGTGCTTTTGTACTGTGAACCGATAACCCAAGACTGTAGTCCTCACCTCAGGCCAACCGGATAAACTTTTGGGATTTCGCGCTTACCCTACATACTAGACAGATCCTACAGAAATCTGGCAGTTTTAGACAGGCTGTCCAACCAACTATACACTGAACTTAATAAAAAGCGTTTGATTTTTCTGTTACTGAGTATTACAAGACTACGGTGGTTTACTAGGCTTGTTACTGAGTTGCAAGTGTTTCTAAGCATAAAGGCAGTCGACCGTTTTCATGGCATGCTTGGTCATCCGTTTATGATAGCTCAAAATAACGCTAATTCCACTTCCAGCAGAAAATTGGCTAGAGAAACGAGGGCACTCACTGGATGGCATGACTCTACGCCTTCTAGCACCTGGGGAGCAAACTACACAGCATTAGTTCACTGGGATTAGCTACAGTTTTGAGTTAAGAATAGAGGGCGTGTTGGTTGCCAAAAAAAGACATTTCAGCTTGAAATTCTAACACAATTCGCTCACAGTCAAATCCACAAACAGAC
Organism: Paragonimus westermani; assembly: GCA_008508345.1. Lineage (NCBI taxonomy): Eukaryota > Metazoa > Platyhelminthes > Trematoda > Plagiorchiida > Troglotrematidae > Paragonimus > Paragonimus westermani. The sequence goes on from QNGE01003624.1 coordinate 1,495, forward strand.
GTACGTTTTCTCCTCAAAAAGCACTATGGTCAACCATACGAGCTGATTAGCCCTTGCATGATGTTGTAGTTAGCTTTGGTCAACCTCGATTAATACACGTCAAGCTATGAACCGTAATATGTTCGTAACTAACGCATCATTGTAATGAAGTGTGTAAGCCGCACTCCTTCAACCTGTCCACTACGAACATCCGTATCATGATCATGTAACCCCAACAATTCTGATTTTGTCATCAGAACACTATAGTAAACACCCCATACTACATTCCAATAAACAGACTTCACATTTGCAATATTCAAGTGGGCCCACATGTGTCATTATTTGTGTACATTTCATTTTGCTTTGTAATGTACCCACGGATCATCGAGATCATAAACTCATTCGAATCACGATTTCAAGTGAAAAGCGGTGAGAAACACTTGTCACGCTGCACCAGTTGAACCGAACTACTCAAATTCCACCCGTTGAAAGAAGTTAACGCAAACTTAATGGGTATAGCTGTGTTCACGAACGTTTCCCTGAAAATGTCAGTTTTGATAGGGCAAGGAGTTTGTGCTAGAAGTTATTTCCGATCAGTTGGTCAACACGTTACCTTATTTCTCTGAACTGTTTTATGCATCACCATTTTTGGAGGAAAAGCACAAATTAACCAGACGTTCCTAAAAAGGTTGTAAAGATAGTAGAGTGAACAGGACAGAAACCGTCTTAAGAGAAATGATGCATTGCTGTTTCTTCCTAGCTTCCTAACTGTGATCGCGTTTGCAAACGATCTGGCACTATACAAACCATTTAAAAACTTGACTTGATTTGTTATCAGTCATAGGAATCTTTCTTGTTGTATTGAGTGTGTTCAACTGTGAATTATTTCTGTTTTTAGAATATTCGCGAAGCAGTGTGGAAATTCGCCCTATACAAACGATCTAGAAGAACCTGAGATGATGTAGAATTCACTAAATTTGCACTCAGAAGGCACGGTGAAAATTCAGGTGAAATGTTTTGGATGCCCATCGCCCTGCTTGTTGTTCTTCCACAAGGTCTAACCTCATCTTTTATAAGCCTTCTCACTACAAACGTCGCTTTAGAAATTACGCGTCAGAATACCAGGAATATCGATAAAAACTTCTTTCTCACTTTTCGAAATTGCCGATATTCACTAAGTAGGTGGAACTGACCCAACTATTCCTATTCTCAGAGTACGTTGAAAAATTCAAACCGACATTAATGCATTTTTGATAGCATTCACCTCCGTCATTTAAACATCTATTATTGTCGGCCCAACAATTTACCTACCCAAAAGGCAGTAATTATCTCTATAAGAATTCCATTGTAGTGTCTCTGTACAGTTCTCCCACCTCTGAGGTGGTGAATCTCACTCCTAGCGGAAAAGCACACCCAGTGTGTTCACTTTTTGTTATATCTGTGCTGTGGTTCAAACGTAGTGAAACGATGGCGCATGCAACACATCGTTCTGCAACGAAATACCTGAAAAACTATCAGCTGTTTTTCACAGCCCTTTCAGGAATAACTGCCGAACCCTTATACACTTCACTTCGTTTGTTAAGTATCTGCGCAATCAATCTGGCTTCCTGCAAAGTCTCTCAAACTTACCAGCCGGGCTGCTCCTCTGTCAACAGCTTAACAAATATCTCGAGAAAAATCAGCTTGACTGTTATTTAGATCAGGTTGTGTGAAAACAACTAATTATACAGAGATTGGACTAGAGTAGCAGTGCAAACTGATAAATCGAATTCACTGAGTACCCAATACATAAGATGCCAGAAGAAAAAACAGTCAACTGCTGTGTTTGATTTATTCAGATTGAATACTTGACTAAAGCGATGTGTTCAAACGTGTGCATATTTTAAAGAACTGTAATGAAGCAGCTGTACTCGTGGAACACAGAAAACTTCGCCGTAACACTGTTCTGTCCCAATGGCAACATTCGGTATAACAACCGTAGGCGGACCTTCATGGAAGGGGTTATTTTTCCAACAAAATTACACTGTTCTTACCGCTTATAAATCGGCTGTTCTGACTTTTTGACCCATTAGATCATTATTCGAGAGCAGTCTGCTCAATTCGTTAGATAACCTCCGATTCCGTGAGGGGTACAAAGGCAGCTTTTAAACCGTCATACCGCACTAGGTGTAGGCTGGGCAACTCGTGCACCGAGTCATGACATGTGAACATTTGAGTCAACATACCTGTAGGACTATTTGATAGATTAACAAACTTTCCTAAAATACTCTGCTTGGTACTGTATACAACAAATCTTCTCCTCAAACCTTTTTCAGTCATTTTTGAGAAGCAAACATGTGTGTATTTCTGAGGTTTTTCTCGAGTTAATTCAGGGGGAATCTAATTCTAATCGCTGGATTAAAATGCGGATTTTTTATGCCAACTTGGAAAATTCGAGTGACTGGTCAAGCTAATTTACCTAAAATGTGCAGTAAGACGAAATGCTTATGAAATTCGATGTTTGCGTAATGGCACCGCAGAAATGACCACTAATCATCAATCCTCTTCACGTATGCGTCCTTTCACTAGCCATGTCTGTCGAAGATAATCAAAGCATAGCCAACGGACAAACGTTTATAGGAGCTGTGTTTCAAAGTCTGTCTAGAAAATGGATTCGGGCATGTTGTAGTGGTTGCTTTCCGAACTGAGGTCAACAGATGATTTACTACTGTACAGGTGCTAATTCCACTCACACGGCAGTGGCGCAAAGGTCGGGGAAATGATGCTCACATATGCAAATACTGTGTGTAGTCTGTTGCTATCGATTGGTTTTGTTTCAAGAGTGCAGACATTGTTTTGGTTGTTCCAAAACTTAGTGATGGGCGAACATGAAGACTTATACACCCACGTGCGTCCTCGCAGTAGCCGACACTGTAAGAATCCAGCCAGCGTTATTAAGCCGTACTCGACGCTCGTTCACCTACTAGCAATGAGACACCCAAATTTGCTTAAGGTCACAAACACAACGGTCATAATAAATAGCTCAACAGAAACAAACAAGATACGGAAAAGCAATAGAATGCAAACACAAGTAATCTCGTGCATCTGGTTAACAACAAAACGTGTTATTCACAAAGTGACCAATTAGACGTGAGAATACCTGTTATAAACCAGCGGAAATTGTGTGACCGGATCAGGATCACATTGTATACCTTTCGTATCACCTCCTGAAGATGGTGTAGACACGCTGTACAATGAGCCGCTGAACTTCCTAAGTTGATTATTCCAGTTGTATACAAAACAGATTGGACTGTTGCATTTTCGGGTTGTGTGTACGTGTGATCGTTTGTAGATTGCAAGTCCCCCTGAAGTGCTGAAGGAAGTGTTGTTGACTGACAGCTAGATTCATAAAGTACATTTAGATGAAGTTCCTGAAAGTAATCATCAAAGGTGCTGATTAGTATTCAGATTATAGTGGTTATTTTTTGTGACATGTATCTTAAAATTATTAGTAATCACTCATTTTCAGCAGTATAAAACTGGCTGAAACGTAGACACTTTATCAGTTTATACGTTGACGCCGATAATGGTGATATGTCAAGCTTCAGCCAGTTTCATTTTGCAATATGTCAAAAAGCGAACGGACTTGATAGGTGCATTATTTCACTGAGTAAATGCGTATAAAGCGCGATAGAATCACTGGTGTGTTTATTAGTCCAAGTCTGGCGGCGACAGGACCGGTTTCGTAATTGTTACCACTCATCGATTATTTGTACCCGCCAAACCTAAACCACACATCCTACTACAGGAAAGGTAGACGTCGATAGTTGTAAATATTGCATTGACCGCTAGATGGTTGTATTGTTTAGCTCATATTTAATGGGGTCATTGGGTTAGTGCGGATGTTTCGAGCACTAACTGATACTGTGTAGAAACTCAGCCTGCCTCAAGCTCCGAGATGGCACTATAGTTTGTTAATAAGGTACAGTAGCATAAACGTATACTTATGCCACCATGCATTATAAGAACTGTAGCATCGTTTAAAACCCAATGACGGGGTTGCTGCACTGGTCCAGTTAAATATCTTAGCATCGTCGCAAATGTGCGGAGTCCACTGAATGAGAGCTAAACAGAACAGTAAACTCACACTTGAGTAAGTATTTAATTTTAAAACATTTTGTGGACAAGTTGAGAGTTGTTATCGGTGACGTTACGCCCCTGGTATGAAGAAGCAGTCATGCAGGAATGAAATGCTATCAATAAAAACAAGTCACCCATTGCCCATGAATCATGGATGTCATGGAAGTCATGGGTGCTCAGTCGGCATCAAGCCTATTTCAACTGATAGGCTATGTATCTACTCACCTTTTGTGTACTGTCAGAACCGTAACAGTGGACGAATTCAACCCATAATTATTATGAGGAGCCGGTGAAAAATTTCATGGCACCCAAAGAAGTTGATTCAAATGAAGGACCTTTCTGTTCACTTGGTACGATTTCCACCAAGGGGGCAGCGTAGCGCCAGCAGTAGTTTTCAAACTGTGGTCGATACGTTTGATTGCAAATCTCAGATAGACGTTGCTGGTAAACTGAAATTAATTGTGACTGTATTTCACTACCGTAAGCTTGGTAGTGATAACCGGCAGCAAATTAAGCGGACCAGCTCCGAACGTGAGTCACAGGTGAACAGCACTGTTATTTCCAAACGTCAGATTATACCAAAATAAACTACAAATTTTGAATTTTGAGTCCAGATATTTATTTTTGAAGTGTCAAAAAGAAACTTATGTTCAATAAATTGATTCAATCACTCCGGGAACTATTGGTACCCAAGTGTGGTTGAACGTTTCTGTATGATTATTCAGCCCTCACTCGTGTGAGAACAGTACCACAGTAGTTAACACTACTGCTTTATGAAAGCAGTTTTAATCACAGTCTTGGCAATCATATGTGCTATCGACGAGCTCTAACAAAAGTAAAACTGCAATCCGGTGATTCTTTTCGAAACGGGTTGAGTAGAAAGTAAACTGTAACGCGACAGCTACGAACAGTTGTGATTGATCTTCAATCTACTATTTATTAGTAATCAATATACCGTCATATGCATTAATGAATTCTGTGGTTACAACTTGAAAAGAAGTCCCACTAATGGGGTAACCGGTTGAGGTTTATAAGACAGCTACTGTGCCTTTTCTAGACGTGATCGGACAATTAGAACAGTATTCAAAGACAAACGTAACTAAGTTTTCACATGTGCTCCGGTCCTGACTAATATAATGTTAGTAGCTCAGTGATCAACAAGGCTGCCTCGTGATAGCGTGTCTGAAGTTCTAGACCCGATTGTGGCAAGAGTATTCGTGGCTGATGAGCTCTAATGAGAACGAAACTTGGATATAGTCCCTTTGTTCAAAAGAGTTTGACTGACACTCTCACGGGCAACCGAAATCCACGGTCAATTTTGAGTGGCGCTCAAATTAAATCAATCAACCCTATGAATACTTATCAGTACTGAAGTACTTGCGACAACTGTGGTGTCCCTACGGATGACTTGGTCAACATTTTCGTTTTACCTATTCAATGTACTAAACTTACAATGGGGAACATATCTATACCCAAATTAATGTGAGATAGATCTTAATTTGTCGTATCTATATGCTCTGTATTTCTGGTAGATCAAGTAAGGAGCTGGCGTTCGAACAGACATTGTAGCACACCGCATACCTCAGCACATTATCTGATGTAATGGTCGAAGATCTGGCACTAATATAACCACAGTGTTCGAAAAGTTACTGCGTACACAGTTACCATTCCGATGATTTGAATCAGTGGATATCGCAAGCAATAAACAAGGCTGGAATGAATGCACAAGACACTGTGGAACAATCCGATGGTGTCACCTCGACCATTGTCTATTTGCCAAGTAAAACTGTGTACATCAAAAAGTATTGTAAGTTTCATTGTGCATAGGAAACAACTGGTTGAGGGGAAAATTGTTGGACATACTATCAGAAGCCTTAGTGTAAGAAGTTGGCGATTAATAGAGTAGCTGGAATGATGGCTAACAGAAAGCTTGGCTCCGAATCCCTAGCGACTGTTAAGTATTTACAGGCATAGTGCTCTCGTTCGAACTTTCCCATTCACTACTTAGTCGTTTGTTTTTGCGGACCCAACGAAGTTCGTAAATCAGTGTGAATGTTAAGAGTATTTACAAGAATTGTACAGAAACTATGTATACCTTAAGTCCTTAGAATCCATCATAGTTCCACAAAGTAGGGTGCAGTAATGCTGTACAGCTATTGCACAGTCGTTGTGAAGACTCCTAAGTGAGTGATGGGGATGTCAAATACCTCAAAAACTGTCCAGTTAACCGGTAATGAACATTCATTACTTTGTAAATTCGAATTCCTCTTTTTCGCGCCACTATTGCACTATCATTCTCATTTCTCGTGCCGATTTACATACTGGACGCTAACTCGCTGGTTTATGACCCAGAACGTTTTGCATACACTTCGGGGTTACAGCAACGCGTATAGTATCACTGCGTCGTAGGGATCGTTGCAGCTTAATTGTGTTCGCTTGGTCGTTCCGCGTTATAACAGTAAGCATTATTCAGAGTTTCTCAGGATGTAAGTGACAAAATTAGATAACCGTATGACCAGCCTAAATTGATATGGGGGTCTGATTAGTCTCCCATCAATCTTCCACTAACCTGCAAATTCACCTCGCTCATAAATACAGCTTCTTATTATTTGTCGCTTGGTGAATTAGATGCCTTACTGGTACACTCCACCCAGGAAACATCGTATTTTGACTTTGTCCGTTTGCATTGTATGCTCTCTTTTAACCCTGCATTGTATTGTGAATTTCTGAGGCGTTTGTTACCAGCCAGATGTCATCGATAGTGGGTCACGTTGGCTCTAAAATTAGAATGATGGAGCCAAGTGACGTGATCCGAATTGTGCAATAAACACCGTGTCATCGAGCACGAATATGATTGCAGTGGTATACTGAGGCCGCTCGCTAAACCGACTAGGTTGGAAAGCCTCTCTTCGGGTAAGTCCTTCGAGCAAACTTCTTAGTTGGCATACACACGAAATCCTGGGAACTTCGGGTTCACATGTCTGGTAAACAACTTTTGGAATAATCGACAAACATTCCTAGTTTTCTGAAACCTGCGAGCTTTCTGTGAATCGGGCTGTCGAAACTGTTACGTTATATCTGATCATCTTTCTATAATTCCTGACTAACCTGACTTCCGGTTTACTCGTTTGTACTAAACCAAATTTGCACTGGACAGCTTTCGCCTACTCACGAATGAATGAATGAAGGTTCAACTTACACGTTCACTTTGATTAACCTCTGTCAAAAACACTGCAACAATAGTTAAAAAAATTAACATCTCTGCATTTGTATACCCTGAAGTTTTATCAAGTGTCACATGTGACACTGGAAAACAAACTGCTAGGATCAAACTTTGTATGCGATCTTGCAAGTTCTAGTTTGCTGTAACATTTCCATTTTGAACATCACCATAAACTAACGCTTATGCTATTCTGCAAACAGGCAGAGAGGTTCTAACAATGTAGGTCGTAAACATACTCATAAGTAATGTCGGTGTTGTGAAGTATTCTAGAGCAGTCAATAAGTAATCAGTGTTGATCTTTTGATCATCGGAATGACACATATCAGGTCATGTCCAACAATGGTACATTCTAATCTTGACAGTAATTTTTTGAATGGAACAAACATTGACGGATGGTGATTGTTCTGAATATTTCGTCATCAGTTAACTGTAAGTGTTTGAGTTCAATGAACACAGAGCAAAATTAGAAACTATTAACACTTGAGTGGAATACAAGCGAATCACATCAAGAAGTACGTAAGTCGTGAACTCACTATGGCAATAGGTAGCAGCACCAGCCTACTTTCAAACCCAAATTTCTGTCCCAAACTCCGTGATGTTGATAACTGTGAATATCTGGATAACTGATGATTATCATGTTGGTGACTCACTATTTGAGTAAATAAGCCATGGTTAGTTGGTATAATTTGAGTACCCAGATGAATACGAATAAGGCACCGTTTAAATTTTATTGAACCTTTCGAACTCACATGTGCTTTTCAGTCTTTTTCGAAAGAAGATACCATACCATGAACTCGCTGTTGTTGTCGGTAATATAAATTTTCACGTGACTCATAATTCGTAAATCAGTCCTCATGATTAGGTGGCTGGTCGGTTAACCAATACTATACCATCCAAGAAGTAAGTCTGACTAAACACCCGAACACAATCTATTCCGAGGAATACAATCTGGTGGAGTAACATTGAGCCTCTTTTCCAGTGTGACAATTAACTGATTAGTCAACGAACAAATATGTACTCCTGTTTAAAGTTTTGTCTCTCCATTTTTTTCACTGTACAAAACAAGTCCACAGCGTCATGAAGATATTTCTTGACCTAAGTTGAAAATGATCATTAGACCTAGGTGAATAGCAAAGCAACGAGCACGGATTCTCTTAATGTTTTCAATTACCTCCGGACTATTTTCTTCAACCACGACAATCCGTAGCCGGCAGCTACTCTTCTGAACAATAACCGATGTCTTTTCGAATTTTGTAACCAAGCTATTGACCCTTGACTAACTCATCGGTGAATGAAGCATTGACCTGTTGCTCATGCGTTTCACTGATTAGAATTGAAGGCGTTCACCAATTCAACATCACCTCTTTTGTGAACTTTTTTATCTGTGAGCAAAATAAGCGCAAATCAAAACTGGCCAACACTTCATGCACACATGGGGTAAAAGATGACGGCAGAGTTTTGCAACTCAGTGGGGATTTTTGTCAGAGTGCACAGACAAGCCGTCAACATCAACTTAATCGAACAAACAAAATACCAACCTGTTTTTGAAACGTGTATTTGGAAACAGTTGGCGTATTTTTAATGTCTGACCTGAAACTAAGTCTCCGTTACAGGTTTTCTACACACTCCAAGTAGTTAATCAAGAGAAACTTAATTACACCTGGCTGGTTATAGTTCAAAAATGTATACTAGCTGATGGATCAGAAAACCATGTACGTGTCTTTACAATGTAACGGGAAGAAAAGAGTTGTGAGGGAAGTGCAAGTAGACTTTTTCAAAAGCGTCAACGACTACACGTTCTAGACTCGAGTTTCGCTCTCATTAGAGCTCGACAGTAGTGCATATCCTTGCCACGGCCGGGATTTGAACTCCGGACATTCCAATCATGAGGCAACCGTGTTAACCACTGCGCCATTGACCTCACATTAGGCACGACCGAAT
>QNGE01003624.1:14046-33821 GCA_008508345.1 Paragonimus westermani
CATCGGGAGTGGGCTCAACAAGAGCGGATGAAAAGTGACTGGAGTTTTCCCATTACTTTGCAAATAATTATAAGAGAAAAAAGACAGATGTAGTCAGCAAATTTGTAATTGATGACAACAGAATATCAAAATATGAAGTCCATATCGGTCGTAAGTGTCCAGTAAACGGTTAGATAACCCAGTATTAAAATGCTAGAAATTTCTGGGTAAATGAAACGTTGCAGAAATTTCAATCAGACAACAGAATCCTCTTCTAGCCCTGAAAGGCATAAAATCACATATTGTGACCTGGTTAGTAAGACAAGTGCGGATACGGTGTCAAGGCTATCCCGTTAATGATGCTGGCTGAGGTTAAGGCAAACGATAAAGCCTATTAACGAACGCAGCCAGTCTGACGAGATATCGGTCAAGTATACACTCAACACACCTGTGGTGCACAAATGCGACAGCCTGAAGTCAAAATTTTAAAAATCACGTTCGAAAACGGGAACATCAATGGAATTAGTTCATTGACCTTGTGCCAAATAATCTCACCGAAAATGCTTCTTTCTGTAGTGTCTTAAACTATGAGCCATCAGTGAGTTCGCGGTGCATGTTTTCTGTAAATCAAACTGTATGAAAAAGGGAAAGAACTGTTCCGGAGATACATTTCAGACACCAAGTGCCTCCAGAACCGGTTATTAAACCAATACAGAACCTATCGGAGTAGTCTCCAGTGTCTGAGGGCAGGGTTCCGCTTTAAGATTTTCAATTCCTTTAGGTCGATGCGTTTACTATCGAAATTACGGTGTGACAGAAAGCGTAAAGACACAATCAATAAGTATAATGATTTTTCAGAAAATAGTGCGAACAACTGGCCAATTAAGGGTCAATAAATTCTCTTATAGAAAGGGGTAAAAATATAAAATAAAAAGACTGATGACCTAATTATGGATAAATATAAATTTGTCCTAGAAAAACAGTTAGATATAGACACACCAGGGAGCAACATAATTCAAAAATGCTCTAATTATCGGTCTCAAAATTCAGGATAGCCATAGAAGCCACTGTAGTTTATACTGCTGTTTGTTTTTATCACGGTCATTAATGAATCCTGTGCGGATGTGGCGGAAGCTGTTTGTCTTCAGGTAGAATTACAGACAAGAGACGAAGCGGAAAGTCTACAGGGACCTTTGTTTCTCCTTGCGCACACCATCTACTCCAGATCAACGAGGTAATGTCATTGTTTCTGACTACTTCCAGCTTACGCATTTCACGATAACAGGTGATAGCAAAGTGCATAGAATGATCGCATGCATCAATTTCATCAAAATCACATCTCTGCAACGTGTATCATTGTCAGCGATCGCATTTGGACCTGCGAACATGCAGACTAAGCAACTATCCAGTCCAATACACCAAAATATGTACTGTACGAATTGCCTATACAATGTAAACTCACCATACATTTCAAGTGTTATGACGAGCGATATGCTTACACTGACGGAATTTCCATAACGAGTACAGCCGCGTACATACCCACAAGCATTTTCAAACTGAATCAAGAACAGCTGTCCCAGATATGTGATTCGGCTAACACTACCTAAGCACTTTTGCCCTATTGTAGTCTAGGTACAGTTTGTCAGATGATACTTGACAGTTCAAACAAGTCAACCTCCCCAGTAAATTTACGTGTGCAAGAAATCTGAAAAATGATTATAATTTGTGAGTTCGAGCATCAACAGAGAGTAGACTAAATATGTACAGCACACTCTTCTTCACAGAAGACCACAAGCAGAAATACGGAAAACACGCTTGTCATTGAAGCACTAAAAGGCTCCATCAACTTACTACTAGTCGAAATACGACAATGTGACACATTATATTAAACAGTAAGTCTATGTCGTGCTACTGCTTTACAAAACAGAATTACCTCTTACATATGATCTGGGCATAACAATGACAATCGAAACATAATGCATCCACCCTTCAACTCAAGAGGAGGAGAGTGTCAACCGTCTATGCCACCAGACTGTCAGACACTCATTCCCGATGGCAGACCCAATTTGTTATATCCCCTGTGCTATAAGCGAGCCAGGTAGATCAATCGTCTCTTCTCAGTGAATTCATCTTCATTTTTCAGTATCGTTCTGCTCCACATTACGTCTGATGATTGATGGGGTCACCGTTATATGGTGTGGTAATAAAGAAAACCGAATTGACTCATCAAACAGGCTATTCAGATTCCGGTCTTTAAATCCGAATCAAACAAACAACGAATGCTGTTAGATTATGAGAAGTTTACAGGATCTAGTTCCATGTCAATAGAACAGGTTTGCTTTAACCTGCAAATCATACGTCCGTAGCTGAATCGCGAAACCTTATTTACGTACGGAATCCTATTCCCAAACTTAACTCCACTTGAATCATCACATACCTGACTATTATTATTAGACGTTTGCTTAGTGATAAACGGATTCATTATCACTGCGTAGAAGTGACTGATAGCCTTTCACTAATCATCACTCTCATTATCGACATTTGTGCACATAAGTTAAGTAAATGTGAATTTTGATGTATACTTGGAATCGATCAATATCCCATAATCTGAGCAAAGCATATGATCATCGTGCGGTTATAGTTATTGGTAAGGTTTCATTTCTACCTCGGAAGCTTTCTCTGATCAACTAGACGTAAGAATGACAGGTATAACAGGAGCAGGAATCGAGGCAACCTTCAGGTTATGGCCTACAATACAATCTACGTCTAGACAACCTATCAAGTAAGCACTCACAGACAAACCACCTTCATCCGTTGATTCGAATTAAAAACAACTGCTGTAATACGAAATAGTGTGATACAAACCAACAACTTTTTCGCGTTTACATTTGTTATGGCGTCTTAGGTCTCAACATAGAAACGTCCACCCTTACCGATTACTTTTACCTGTAATAACGTCAAACGGAAAGGCTTGAGAATTCTTCAACGTAGAGCCAAATGGAAAACCGTTTATGCTCATGTGAACAATCGAACCAATTTTTATGAAAACTTACGCTTAGCGTCGTGTTAATCAGGTACCTAAATGACTCCCAAATGTAGAACTTTTGTGCATTATTAAGGTACAAGTGGACGTGATACAATTGTTAGTCCACGTCCACCTTTCCAATTTCTTTCATTCATTGCACAGAAGAGAATTTTTGCACAAACGTGGATTTTTAATTTTAAACTTAACAAACGTCTTAGGTCAGGCCTTACGGAGACTTGACTCTGTGAAACAAATGTAATACACTGAAAACACATACCTGGACATGCTTTGAACAGGGAAGTCCACAATGCAACCAAACTAAAGCCCACCGATTAAACATGGATTGCAGCAAAATGACAAAAGACCCAATCCACCAACTCATAAATTGGAGAAAATAATTACGAATTTACTTATAATTTTGAAGAAAAACTAATCTGCCGGACTACAAGAAACTTTCCAGTAGGCAACCTGAAGTGAAATTTTGAGTAGCACGTTAACGAAACTGCGTTGACCAATCCTTGCTAGTAGATATACTAAAGAGAGACACAGAATATGATACTGCTGTCCAGACTGCTTCTTGAGTGCTACATCAGCTAATCAATGACAATATTCTCCTACTTGTTGGTATGGGTGTAACACAGTTATAACCTTACCCCCGTTGTATTAAAGCGCATTGCACTATTACCAGTAACATTGACAGGTCTATTTTGTTAACTATTTTCCATTTCACGTTACCCATTGGTTAACACGTAATTATATGTAGCTTATTCCAACAAGGCCTGCAAATGGATCTCACACAGACCCGATCATTACCGTGCTTCATCGTTACTGAATACGTTTCATTTTTAAACTCATCTAGGTCGAAGTTTGCTTCCCCATCACAACAGAATTAACGATGTCACTCAAAATGTCTCTGCGGAAAATATGTAACATTTCTGAGAATAATCTTCTTAACAGAGGAAATGATGGAGCAGATGTATACAGCTTGGCCCACAGCCATCACACAGTTGCCTGCTGGGATCAGATACCACTCTGACAGACCAAGAAATATCAGATTAGAGTGAGGACAACTAGATACCACCAAGAAACTCAATACTATTGCTCGCAATCTATTACTACGGATATTAGCCCCAGATGATCCTCATGTGGACGCCAAATTCAATCCAGGAGGTTTGAAAAATTCCCCCAACTCGCCACAACACATACACTCAGCCCTTCTCATTTGACGAGTCTCTTTGAGGAAATCCATCTACTATGCTTAGCGTAAACAATGAAACTGCCTTTACACGAACCCGGCCTCACTCGTTAATAAAATGGACGAGCTTCATAGTTTCTGTTCCCTGCATAATCCATCCATAGTAGACATTACGAGAACTGGTGTAAAGACGAAGTGCGAGATAGCGAACTATCTACCTCCGACATGCCAGGTTTTTTGCAATAATTAGAAAACCGGTGCAGGAGGCAATGTAGCTCTTTATTTGGGATCGCATCTAGAAACCTCAAAAATTCGTGACAGGGTGCTACTGGATCTTCCGGAAGTAGTTTGGTAGGTAACCAACGTCACTCAGAACTTTGTTTGGTTGGTATGGTTTACAGATGGCCTTCTGCATACAGGGATGCCAACGCAGTCTCGAACAACACACCACAAAGAACAGCACCTTTGTGTCACGCTCAAACTTTGGTAATTGGATATTTTAATCACCTGGAGATAGACTTCACTGATACCGCAACGTCTCCATCTGCTGAAGATTTCTCCGAGGCGGTAGTGGAGGCGGGATTATTTCAACATGCCCAGAACCATACGAGTGTTAGCGGGTGGGTTAGGCGCTGTCTTGTTTTGGTTACATTCTTATCAACGGCCTTGATGTGACAAGCAATCTGAATGTCACAGCTTCACTTAGCCGTAGTCATCATGGGACTTCTGAATTCAGCTATCTACAGGCAACGAGACAATATGTCTCTTGTAATACGGGTATAAAGAGCCACCATAAGGTAAATTTCGCAGGGATGAAGACAGCCTAGCACTGTACTACACTCAGCCTAAATAGTCACTGGCAGCTCATCGGCAAGGAAATCCCCAATATCATTATTAACCATGTTCCATTAGGTTGTCCCGGGCCGAAGAGAAAGCCCAGGCGCCTGAAGAGTGGAACCAACTGTCTGATTGCACCGGAACAACAACGAAATTGCACTGAGCATTACTTTGGCGACACAAAGCTGCTCGTGTCAGCATTCGAACGAGACCTAAGGACCATAGTGACAAACAGGTTGGGTCTGTGTACAGACTGTGCTGTCATGGATAAAAAGGCACAAATAACGCTAAACCTTATCGGAGGAATTTGTGGAACCATCCACCCCGAATTGTTCCCTACTGTGTTCATCCCTACACCTGGGAATGAACACACAGCCTGTCTTAGGAAAGAATTTGCACTTACTAAAAATGTTCAGAGGCGGGCCAGCAGAAGAATTATGGGACTCAGGAAAGCCCCCCACCCGAAAAGACGGGCAGAATTCAGTTAATCCTTAGGGAATCCCAGATATCTCACGTGAAACCTATTTCCTACCCACGAAATACTTTATACTCCAAGTCATCCACTGGCACATCCCGTCCCACTAAATAAGGATAAACGTTTAAGAGGTAACTCAATAGAACTAAGTTATGCAACAGGTGGGCTACTTTGTAAAGAGAACTGTACCATAGTTAATGTCTGTTCACATTGGAACGCGTTAACAGTTAGTGTGGTCACGGTTGAATCACTTGAAAATTGGAAAACATAACTCGATCGACAGGCACGTGAGAGACAACCGATATTACAAATCTCCCAACCGCTATATTAGCTGCGTCTCATAGGTTATCAACTGTGAATATCTGACTGTTTTGGCCCATTTCAGTGTTCGTTGCTGAAATGACTGTAATCAGCAGCTTCATTGAATTGATCTCTTATTTAGTTCCATTCACCTCTTCCTTATAAACCGTCCAACAAAATTTATTGACGATCAATTAGTACACTTTTGCCAGATCACAACAACACAACCAGGTTGAGTAGCAGGAAACGCACGGTGGGATTTTTCAATAATGTGAATGGTCACGAAGTTGCGGCAACATATAATTGTATAATCGTCATCGTTGTTGCAAACCTTAACAGAAGCATTCAGAGAAACCATGAACATATTTTTGCAAAACGTATCTTTCGAATACAATCTGCTTCATCTCATCAGGTACATACTGGGAAATGCAGCCTGAGGTTGTGATGCTAAACAATGAAGACAGAAACCACACACACGTTACCCGACGGTTACCGGGCCATCTGGTACTGGTGAGCAGGTTGATCTATACGCGGAGGGTGGTTTCCATTGGTTTACTGCTACCGCATTCGTGAACTGAAAAAGTATTCGGTTTTTTGTTGCAGAATACATCGGAATGACTTTCTGCAGGTTCAGCTAAGGTCGATGTGTCAGCAAGCGTCGAGTGTTCCATAACACCGGTTATTTGTGACGTATCACTTTCAGATCGGATTGAAATATTGTGATATGCCTTTGTGCAATCGTTGCTCTATTTTGTCTGTAGAAGCGGCAGAACACTCACGGGAGAAGCACTGATCATCTCTCAAGATACTGTCAAAAATACGTGAATCACATGTGCAGTAAGTATAACCAGTGAATCCGACGCCTCTGGTAAATGACGGATGGTCGTGGAACGAACAACACGAATCGCATCGACGGACGGATGCGCTGACGTGTACAGAGAATGAACTAAATTTAGTCAAAATTACCACCCTCTCTCTCTCAGCAATAAGTGATGTGGTTGATCCAACTGGATAGCCTGAGGGAATGTGGGAGCTACGAACCGATTGATATCAAACTACTACTAACCAAATCCCTGCAGTCCCACCGTCGTTTTGGTAAACATGCTCACTCAATCTATTGTATTCATCAACCTAAGCATAATATGGACTCGAGGCTTTGCAGAATTATCTTAAAATTAAATTCATGTGGACAATTACGTACAGTCCTGAACATCACAATGAGTGCACCTAGTTCACTGGGCCCACAGGAGATTCTGGGTCAATAATGAACTCCTGTCAACAAACACAATACAATACACACATACAATTTGTCCCGAATTTATTGTCATACATGTTAGTTAAATAACTCAATGGTAAGTGAAGTTCGGCGAATATATTTATAAAAGCATGTTAACTATTTGACCTGTATAGAAGATACAAAATAGCTACAGACATTCAAGGCATGCTAAGGTCTACTCAAAGCTAAATCTGAAGAAGATAATTCGGGCTTTATGAATAAAGTAGTTTTAGTTTACGTTTTTGGAGGATACTGGCAGTGTATAGTGTCACCCGAAGTGATGACAATAGGTATGACTATTGTTCTATCCCGTGAGTTTGTAATTAAACCAAAAGGTCTTTGTTTTCTGGCGAATAAACGCGTAAGAATTTTGTCGACTGATCACGAACCATGGACAGTATTATTTATTTTGACTGCAACAGCACGTACGATTCAGTTGTTCGACAGTGTTACTATCATCGGTCGCAATTTCGATTCTGTGTATGCATTTCAAGACAGCACGAACACTGACGTGCGCAAACTTAAATGATTCGTCATTCGATTTGACGAAACGAATGGGTGCTTTCATCAGACACAATGGTTTGGCAAACTTCCGTCTGCCATAATCGAAAATTACCTTCACTGATGCACCGACAGTGTCAAAACCGAATGTAAATTGGAGAGCATTAACGCACAAGGCCATAAGGTAGTTTATTTAAAAAAAAGATCCCCATGTGTAGTATTCAGCTGACACAATGGCAAAAAACCAAGCTAGATAATCCCATTGAAAAGTGATTATTTTATCCAATATGCCCCAAAAATTGCCATTAACACATCCAAGTTCGAAAAAGTGGAATGAAAGCAAATAAACATAATGATTACAGTGGATTGAATATTTCTGATTTAACCCAATTGGTTAACAAAACATGACGCTTACGACTAATTCGACTAGAATCTGTCCCGATGCACAGAATACGCAATTTACACCTGGTCGCAAATCATTCATTCAATTCAATTCGAGAAGGAAGCACTAAAATCAGCGTTAGAACGTGTGTAAAAGATCAATGATCAAACGCATTTGCGGTGGCATTTTGTAACAGGTCGGCACACAAATGCAAACTGACAAGATTTGATGAGCGACTCAGATTAAAAAATTATGGCGAATGTATACAAAACAGAGAAATAAGAAAAGGCACCTTGAGTATATATCGCAATTCGTCCAAGATCTCCGAATTAGTTATCAGTTTTGACTTTCTGAATTACCCTAAAGTGGTATTTTCTTCCGTCTGATCACCATGAGCATTCTACAAGTGATTTGTCATCAGCGTCAATATAAGATGAAAATGTGAGTTAAATGCTTTCTACTGATGAGTCCAATCATATTTTCTACCAATCCAGCCATTAAGCCAGCAGTTGTTTGATTATTCACTCACACTATATCAGTTTGAGTGTTTGAATAACCTAGGGATCACTCCAAATAGCATAATTAACTCTGACTGTCACACGAATCGCAGTGAACAGGACGTACACAATTAAATACTTTGACATTTTTAAAACGTCAGCTGAACAGCAAATGCGTTACCCGGGCAAAGATTAACAAGAATTTCATGGCAATCAGAGTGGAATTTTATGCACTGACATTCGAAGGAAAAACATGTTTATGGCAGATACTGGACAGAAAACTAGGAACTATAAAACAATTTCATGAGTTCACGAGTAAAAACCCAGTATGAAATTTAAATGATTGAACGGTCAAACAGGAGTACATTTACGCCATTATATGAATTCAGTTTCACAGTTCATGACACAGTAAAGTTGTTTTGAATACTTCTGAAATAGGTAACGCTAATTCACACATTGAAAAAAAGCCAGGTAATACTTTTCGATCAATAGTCTGAGCAAATCAAATGGTTACCATTAGAATTTAATATTCCACGTTTCAGACACTATGAGTGGTATTCACAAAAAGTGGTTTTTTATGATTACAAACTTAGCGGTTTTTTTAGTACTTCGGAAGTCGTGTCTCTGATTAAGAACTTCACACCAAATAGTCAATTTTGATGTCACTGAAAAACGTCAACAGCTTTAAAGCAGAAAAGTAACGAACTCCCTGAAACAGTGTATTCGATTATAACGCAGAAAATATGATCCCAAACGAAACTGATGAAACTTTCTCCGGTAACTTCTCGAAGTACTGTGTGTGGACTCATTTGAGTAGCAGCTGTCACGCTTGCCTCAGAAGTGTGGATGTTACGGTCCCACCTCAATCCAACAACTGATGAGCCCTGACAAGAGCGAAACTAATGTCATGTTCTTCTAAGAAGTGGGCCAATTAATTCGGACGCGAGTAATTTGCCCCAGCCGTGTAAAATTTTAGAACCACTACGATTCAGCTGAAGAGTGACCCTTGTTACCAATAACGAAATAACCATAGCCCATTAGGTTAGAATGAAACTTGATAATTTATGACAATAAGTAACCGCAAACCTTGGGAGTCTCACAATCTTTCAATTCAATAACTGATTCCACTCAGGTTTTTAGTTGGATGGAGAATGTGAAATCCAAAATCCAAAATGTTTTCTGTTTCATACCGAGGCAAAATGCAGTTTAGGTCTAATTCGCGTGAATGACGACTCAACTTTATCTGAAGGTCGCGAGTGGACAGCAACGCGTTGAACCAAGGAGCATTACTCAGAGGCAATTACGTCAGAATGCTCACGTGTTTTATTCTGGTCGTGCATAGTGACACGGCAGCCAACATATTTCCGTGACAAAAGAGGAGAACGGAATTTAACTTACGCTGTGAATTAGTTTATGTGTTAAAGAGGAAGATTAATAACGGAACATTAGTCAAGTGTTTGTTTACAAAAAGAGCAAGACTGAATTTTCAGGTGAACGAACAGTAAGATCACATGGTATTAATGATGAATTTATAGAAACAGTTCATTTGTGATAGAACACGTGTGTTATCTTCTGAGTACAAACTTCTGCACCTCTTCAGTATATCAAAACGGTCGTGGGTGATATGGATATTTCCGGAGAACTCAGCTCCATCGCGTACTATCACATTAGTGAATTAGACTGATTTCTAACTATGGATAAAATACAATAAGCTATTGGTTGCCGTGTTTTGGACTAATCCTGAATACTATTAATTTAACAAACTGGTGCAACCTTGGATGAGATAAGGGCCAGGGTTGTGGCGGGATCAGCACTTTCAGGTTGTGAGGTGTAACAACACATTTTACTGGACGTAAGGTAAATATGATCACTTGGGCGAACCAGGTGTTCCTGAAGTGTTGAAAGTTGTAGGTAGCTGAATGTGTCCATGTATGCTTGCGTATGCAAGAGATTGCCCGGAAGCAGTCGACTTATCCAGTTGCTGTACAGTGCCAGGTTGCCAACCGTCTGCAGCTTTTCAGTTGAGTAGGATTGTTTTCTTACAGTGAACTAGGTGGCCGTTGATTCCAAGTTGCATTTGAAGCCTAGTAATGATTTGCCTAAGAACATGTGGACTTCTAAGGTGCGTATCTGGTTGGGTTCCAAATTTTTTCATCCCGTATGACTGTATAGCTTCATCCGGGTATGTAAAAAGTTATCATTTTAATGGTTTCAATTCTACAAAAAGATAAGTGGTACTTCAAAGAATACACATTCCAGCAATATCGTCACAACGACGCCTATCGGATTATCGTTTTGATGGACAAAATTTTCTCTTATAACTTGATGAGAGCAAGTTCCAATATCGTCACAGCTACCCAAGGAGTTCAAACGCATAAATAACTAATAACAACATACGCATATCTACAGGACAATGGTAAAACACCTACAACAGCACATCATTAAGCAACACCGTTTACATAGGCAAGGGTTTATTAAACGAATGAGAAAATATCACGGTTTCTTGCGGACGTTCGATACAAATTTCTTTTGCTCGCTTCAGTCTACGTTCATCAAAGAACACATGTCAAACAAACCATGTTCAAATCTTGGACGTGCGTCGCAAAGTCAACCGCGCCCGAACAAATTTGATTTCAAATTGACCATCACTCACATTTGATCGCAGCGTTCGAATTCAGATAGACTTTCCAGCCAGCCTCTTTCGAAAAGGAGCACTAGACTCGAGTTTCTCTCTCATNTGGTCAACTTGAAAATAAATCCAAATCCCCGACTACTCATCAGTAAATTTGATTTCATTTCGGAGAATGGAATATCCTGCGAGGTTTAGAAGATGTTCGCCATTTAAACATTCGGTCCTTCTTTCGAATTCTGGTCATTCCAAGCATTAGAAATATACTTCACATTGAAAGCATGGGTAGGTAACAAAATAATCCATTATTAAATCCACGATAAATAATTTTCACTTTGTCTCTAATTTTGAAGTAAAATCCAACCTTTAAGAAAAACAGAGTTAAATTGATCCTTCTCAAGTTCATCTTGTATAGTCTGTCAAAAACGTAGGTCCATACTTTCAGTCTAAACAAACAATATATGAACGAAAGAACAAGGAGAGATCAAAATACCATTCAGTTTGTCCGAAAATACCCACTGAATTCAATGGAGTCGCGAAGTCTCCTGAAAACGAGTGTACGTGAATTATCACTGATAAGCGGTCGAGGATCTGGTTAACTGCAGTTTGAACGTCAGTCTTTGCTAACCAGCTTTGACATCCAGATAGACATTGAAAATCAGCTCCTTCCACAATGAAACAACATAATTGAGCTCCTTGTTAGAATTCATCAGTGATACAACTCTTTTCAACGACAGTAGCTTCAGTTCTGGTAACGCATCCGTGAGGCAACCGTGATGGTCAAAACACCACTGATTTCACACTGAATATGACCGAATTAGCTCATCTGAACGCTCAACTACTTCCGCTTGTGAGTAATCACCAGATTGGCCGATCGTCCTAACAGGAGACACAGTGGTTGTCTGCTAACGAATGCTTGACATGAGTGAAACTCGAATCTAGTGCTCATTTCCCACTGGGAAGTTCACCTGGATACGGAAACTGCGGGTAAATGTGAGTGAGGTTCAGCTTGGAGCACACACCATCTCCAAATTACGCACCCTGCAACAAAATTTGAAAGTCGTCATGGGTTGTATAGGTGCTTTCTCTACAGTAAATGATAAAACAACTGACACCATTAGCCAGCGTCATTACAAATTATAATTACCAGTCTGTCTTTGAAACTACAAAAATATAGTGAAACTGGCCGTAACCGTCAAAAATCTACCAGCGTAACCAAACCAATTTGGCTCTTGGATATCACTCACGACGTCCAAGTCATATCAACATCAGAAAAATGTTACACGCTGCAGAATGTCATCAGGGAATGCATATGAGACGGCGTGTTGGTAACAAACTGTTACACCGACAGTATGAGTGAGTAGCGTTTGCATCATGTTTCCAGACAGAAGGACCATCAACTGAGATCACTTTTGCGTACGCTGAGGTTCAACCTTGAGCAAAATTATGGAGTCATAACAGTGCTACAGGATAGATGAAGTTAGACATACTGGTGAAATGACTGGACCAGTTCGGCGGTTCAAAATGTGCTATAATCAGTTTCCGAATAGTCCTATCTTCGTGAGTGAATAACTAAATGAGGATGACTACCGAATCCACCTAAGCAAGACATGCATGGAATCTACTGATTGACGTTTGATACAATGAGATACCTGGAGCAAAAGCTTAGAAGTCTAATGGTTTCGCAAAGGATTGTAGCTAACCTCTGAACAGTTTGTTACTTAAGACCATGAATGGATAGTGAGCAGCCGACTTATATCACTTGTGAAAGATTATTGTAACACCAAAATACTTTGCAAAGTGGGAACGAGGAGCTGAACACATGAACGATAGTTCTCAAGCGCATCTGTGCACGAAGTAATCTAATTTCGATCTTCCTGTCCGTGAGAATAGAGCACTGGTTTAGTAACATCACTGGGCCGAAAAACACTGGATAAGTCGGATGGTTCGTATCCGCTTTGCTGTCAGTCCGATTAAAGTTCATTAATCTCTCTTCACCTTGTTGCGCTCGCATTAATTTCAACTGTATTATATCAGGAAATCGGGACAACAGAATGTTTGGATTGTGTAATGAAAATTTGTTCTTCAGCGGAGGCATAATTTAACACAGAACCGGTTGTTGAATCATGATCGTTTGCAATACTTGCCGGACGCCGTTGCGTGGATGACGATCTTGAACTTGTGATCGAAACATGTTTATACAGACGTGGTTAAAATGAGTTACTTCTGTGTTGTCGCCATTTGACATTCAGCTGTTTTGGTCGTCATGTTTATTGAAATAAATTCAACTTTTTTCAAAACGTCATCAATCGTTCAACCTGACTTTTCTTACTCACACATTGAAGCTAGATTCCGCTTCTATCTGAGCAACATGAAGCCAAGGAATAGACTGAATTATGCACCTCACGCTAAACTGAGAAAACATCAAGAGTCTTAAGTGATTTTAGATGAAACCACACTGTGAGAAGTCAGGGCTTCGGGTGAATTCGAAACAGCGACAGAAACAGCATGCCTTAACGCGGCAAGCGCCTTATCAGCTGAGCTACAAAGCCGTACCAGGAGATCGGAAATTTCACATCTGGACTCTGTTACACATCAGTCTCACTGTCTCATACGGAATCCACCAAATGATCGAGGGGACCGACTTCCCTTACAGGATTTCTCAAACCGTTCACGCTGAAATCCAACACCATTGCCGAGCATAGAAATAGTATTGCCAACAAGTCGTTTGGCAGATTTATGATTTCAGATGAGAACACACTGTGAAAATTCAGGGCTTCGGATGAATTCGGAACAGCGTGCCTCAACGCGGTAAGCGCTCTACCAGCTGAGCTACGTAGCCACATGAAGAGATAGCAAATTTCATATTTGGACTCTTAACTGACTCTCAGGCCGCCAAGTGACGTTTCCTTTGGGAAGGTGAACAATATGTTTATAGCTTTCAACGTGAATTGAGCAGGTGAATAAACCAGGGATAGCGAACTTCTGAGATGAATTGTCGGCTAGAGCAGGAGAATTGCCAACATAGCAGCATCGAAGCGTACATATTCGGGTATTCCATGACGCAATAGGAATTCCAATATTTAGCGTTTTGTTTGTTATTAGCATAACCCCATTGGGGTGAGCAGTAAAAGCTAACATGAGCGCAGTTTCGAGCCTTTGTGTTCGCAGCCAGTGTGAAAAACTGACAATCCGAGATGATTGTGTTTATCCGCATAGAAACGAGGTGAAAAGCAAGCTATAACTCAATTACGTTCAAATTCCCTGTCGCAAGCGATACTCGCAAAAGTGAATACCGAGTGTGGAACCTTGGTTTAATAACGCGAAGGCTTGCTGGTTCGAACCTCCACTCAAACTATCTCTGCCTGATGAGTCCAAGCAAGGACGGTTTGAGGGTCAGCATCAAGAAGCACGATGGACTCAATTTCGAGCCTCTGTGGTCATAGCCATTTTAAAAACTAGCAACCTGAGATGGGCTCTGCCCATCTGTATAGAAGCAGAGTGGGAAGCAATTTATAACTCAATAAACCGACGAAATGTAATCGAACTTATAATGAGGTAACTAAGTGAAGCCTGTCAAAGTGGCTGTTTATCAAAAGGGATAGAAATACGTGAAACTGCGCCTGTGTTAGCAGAGTGCTCACTAGCATTTTTCACATTATTACATATTTGATGAGATTTCTCTTAACACGAGAGAACCTTCGTGTCGTTATCCAAAGAGAACTAAAATAACGGGACCATAACAAATGTTGTTGAAGAAGTGTCAGTGAAACACGAATAATGTAGAGTATTTCGAAATGAACTTAACAGGTATGTAAAGCACAGCTTCAGCGGCCACCGTTAGGTTAAACATGGCTAATTTGTTTCAAAAACGTAAGTACTATAAGCAGGGAGTAGTATGTAGCCTCCAATGTGTCCCATTCACCATGAATTGTTTTCCCGCATTTTGTTAATCTGTGCCCAATCACTAATGTTGCAGGTGAAAATGGCAGCTTCTAATTGGTTGAGTCTAAGGATGTGCCGAGAGTAAACGCACGCAGACGACAACAACCAATAACAGTATCCCAGTAAAGTTTATTAATCACTGGGAGCACCAAAATCGTGTAATCACTGAGAATCACAGGAGTAAGAGAGCACGGATTAAAAACGCGAAGTAGCACTTACTAGCTTCACTCAACATAGAACACCAGGACAGGCTAGGCGTATTATGAAGAAAGGAAAGTTTCAAAATGGATTCTTCCTGTAGTTTCACACGCTATTACGTAGGCTGTGGTTGGATAGATTGACCATAATAAAGGCCGCAAAAAATCCGCCCCTGGGAACGGTTTCAGCATGCCACAAGCGCTGATTAGTAATCGGTCTACAAGGCGGCACTTGTCCAAAATGTGTAGAACTGTTCAGAGGAGGAGATTCCAAGTAGCTCTGAGCCTTATAAATCAGTTTCTGGCAAACGATGAAATTGGGTGATAGATGCACACAGTTAGCAAGCAATAACTATCAGTACACACGCGTTAATACGATATGTGCAAGCAAATGGCTTGAAGTTAGGATCAGTCAAAGTAAGTTACGTTATGTTAGCATGCAAAACTATGGAGAACGATGGCTTTCGACAACTTTTTCTCAAACCAGTACAAGTAAGGAAGTTTCAACGAAATTTGTCATAGAACACAGCCAAACCCGAGGTTTGCCTCACCAAACAACTTGAAACTTCCGTAATTGCATTGCCTCGAGAGAAATTAATCGAAAACAATTGTTCGTCACATTGTTACACCTCTTTAGATGAGAACATTCCGAAGACTGTGCAAGGTTGCTACAGGAAGAACACCACCCATGTGAACAGCATTCCTATCAAGGTCTGAGTTTGCAATAAGTTCACTATCATTCACAAGTGTTAACAGCTTTCATATTCATAGTCAGCCGACGTCAAAAAGAAATGTTGGACGTGATCCTCGTTCACATCAGAATCAATCGATGGTGGCAGAGTCGGTACTTGAGTTCTGGTCACATTACCATGAAATAACAATGGTGACCACAAAATCACCAGACCCACATCATATGAGACCAAATGAACCATATCTGAACGCTCAGCCATATAAACTTGCGATGTTCTCTCGGTCAACTGTAGACTCCAGTTACATAACTGTTATTATTTGCGAATATCACCTTCGGGACACACTACGAACATGATTGTAGCACCAGTATATCATGATTCTAGTGCGAGCAACCGTTGTACTGGGCACAGTCGATTGATCTCACCTAAACTTTAACCATCGATTGCGTTTTCAAGACGGTTTGTATGTCTTCTAAGGACGATCTCGTAACCTATACTCTGTGCCCACTAGCGATCGTGAGCTACTGTTTATCTGTGACTGTATGCTCATGGCAGAGTTCATGAGGTAGTGCTTAGTAGTGTTAGCTAACAAAGCTTGAAGGTAATTACTCAAATAGAAAAATACGTTTATTGTATAAATTTACCTTGTTTACAGAGTACTTTTAAGAGTCCCAGCAGAGATGCATAGTTTTTAAACTTAACCTGGGTTGTTCTGTCTCATCGGTGTCGATTCCGCTCGTTTCAAGGAAAGCTTCATAATGAAAAGAAGGTTGTTAACGCATCTACTATCTAGAGGCAGACACCTTCAAGCGATGATGTACATGTAGACACTAACCATTCATTTGTGACTCCAAAGATTAGCACTGTAATGATTTTTGTTCAGTCTAGGCAGAATCTGTGCTGCACCTGTTTCGGCTACAGTAAGTGACAGACCTGCTTTAGAAGACAACAAACCATGTCGCCTTACAAAAATATATAGTTCATTAGGAATCAAGCACCTTAGCCTGTTCGCTATCACCTGGGGCATATTTTCTTGATACAGGTCGCAAACCGTTAAAAACAAACTGTCGATTGTGTATTATTCATCAACTGTTAAATGTTGTGAAATGAAAGTTATGTCACCGTCTTCTAAGTAAGCCTGACACACTCGGTTTAGCTATTCACAGGGCATTAAGCAAAACGAATGATTGGACAACAGCTGCTTACTGATTTACGCATCTGAGTCTCTGGGATAATAGTAGCCCTATTTGCTACTGAGAAGGGCACGTGGACCAGATTCGCCAAATCAGTAAGAACTTCTCAAATTAATGTTCCGTTCATTTGCGTCTTTGTCTGTTTACATCAAATCCGTGAATCCCTTGTTCTGTGCCAAAACTTACCTCTATCGGTCCGCTTGTTAGGTAGACAGAAACTGTGAACATTTAACCACAGTGATAAGTCTCCCAAAAACGCAATGAAAACAGCAACCCTTGCAGAATACCGACGACAAATGACGTGATGTTCTTTGTTCTCTCTAGACAATATTGAAATAAATCACTGAGAAGAGATTTGAGCCTACAAAATCAAGATAAGATCATTACTGATACAATTATGTTATTGTTCTTTTGGTCAAAATATGGAACTATGCAAAGTTCTTAAAAATCAAGTTGCACAAATCATGCCAAATTTTAACTTTCGTTGAAAGGAATGACATAATGACAGGTGCACAATTTACAGAATGTCGCTGAGAATATTCAAACGAAATCCGTAAACCAGCTGGAATAAAGTCGACGATATTGTTACCAAAGCGCGTATGAATGGATTGTTAGGAAGAAAACTGTTCGCCAACATTTCTCTTGGAATTTCGAAAGATGAAGGATAATTATAGCTGCATTGTATAACAAGATTTATATGAATACTTAACTCCAGATAAATGGGTGATTATAAGAGCACTTTTGTGAAACTTGCGACCAAAATACGGCCTTTGCAACCTCTAAAGATAACGCACTGGACATTCATCTGCGTGCGCATGCGCTTCCACGAAATCCCAACATGAAACTGAAATCACTGGATCCAGCGGAAAATTGATTAGTTTGCATAGCACGATGCTAAGTACCAGTATGTGAAAGAACTATGTGCATTTGTGTAATTAATACAAAGAAATGTGTACATCTGACAGTACGTTGCTCCAGCGTGTTTGACCGCTCAGCGCTGAAACGACTGAACGTTAATAGCCTATTCAAGTAACGTTTCCATCCTCATCCATATGTTCTTCACACCTAGGCCATTAAGCACAATTTTCCACGATCAACGGGAACGGAGGAATTGTTAAACAAAAACCTTTTTGCTTTCTGCAACAATCTGTCGGCTGGAGAACCTACAAAAACGTTTGCTCCTCACACATGCACAACCAACCGTCACCGGTTCGGTTCACTGAAACAACCGTATGTTTTGTCCGAATAAACCGGAAATAATCGGGAAGACGTAAGACCATCATGCACACCCATGGGACGCCCTATCATAATAACAAGACATTAGTGCACCGTCCAGTTACAGCCTCGCAACCGCATTTGCGATACCTGTCAGTAAGACTACAGCTCAATGTAGGCTAAACTGCCGCCCTTTAAAAACCTCGTAAGCTAAGTCCTTTGGGACTTGTACGGCGATCAGAGGACGCACAAGTACTGTTGGATGGCAGCCTTCCGACTAAGCTTAAGGTGAACGAAATTCAACACATCGAAAAGTGGAGACCACGCTTCGAATAAGGATCAATTTTATGCACTACGCTGAATTTAGTTGCCTCTAATAGTCAAAAAAGCACATGCTTCAGGTATAAGTGTACATGCTTGTGAGACTTCAATCTGAGTAAATCAGCGAGGTACAGGAAAACGGCTAAGTTGTGTACAATTATGATACTGGGTCAACGTTCATGTGCAACTGACCGAAGTGACATCGATGTACCAAAAGCTGGCGGCATCAGTGTTCGGTGTGGACATGGCACCGCTAGCGTTCCCACCAATACATATCGCATGCAGGTTAACCGCGAATGAATATGACCAACAGGCAATTTAAAAAATGACATTTGTGGTACAGCCGGTCAGTGCTGGTTAGCTAGATGATAGGCTAATGTGAAAGAGAAAGATTAACAGCTTGGAGATAAAAATAACCAGAGGTTCTCATCAGTGCTACGAATAAGGCTGGAAAGAAACAAACTGGAGAGAAAAACAGAAATCACAGCAGAAGGCAGAAATTCTAATATAGCTCATACACGGTGTTGAAAACAAACGGAGTAAAATTAGGGCGAAGAATGCAACTACAAAATAACTTTAGCCGAGAAAGTTGAAGAACGAAAAATGACAGGGTTCTTATGGCTCCAATTGTTGAAAACGTAAAGGTGCATTATCAAGTGACAGGGAGTTGAGTGTGAATGGGCAGATATACTCAAGTTGACCTACCTACATCCAATTAGCCTACCGTCTGCTCCCTAACAGCTAAGTAAGAATGATAATAAGTTACCAACCAGAGATGGTCGGCTCGCTTGGAGATCAGAAAATCACGTCCCCATGACCTGTTCCGTCGACAGTTCCCTTGTTTACCAGGGGTACGTCCCGACCCATACTGTTACCTTCCTGACCTATACTGCTACCTTGACGTGGTGGTCGGGCTTGTGTACTGTTTTGATCCGGCGGGCTATGCTGACTAAGACTCCAGTCCTTCCAGGTGCAACCTTGTCAGACAGGCCAAAGGGGAGCAGTCAGACGAAAAGCAGTTACACTCATAGGATTGTATGTCGCACTGCTGACCGCGTAGGAGTGCTTAGGCAGTGAGGCACGATCCTATGGGCATACAGCAGAACTATTTTTATAGTT
>QNGE01003624.1:37393-55063 GCA_008508345.1 Paragonimus westermani
GATGATGATGACATCATTACCGCGGAACCGTTGTATATGAAATTTTCAGACATCCGTCCAAACCACACTCTACAGCCAATCCGGTTCAAGTATGTCCTCTAATGACTTAAGTACAATCTTAAAACGTGAAAGACTTACCTGAACAACATCCTGATACCGCAACTGCTGGTGACCAGAGTCTCAATCACACAAGCATTACACTGCTCCTAAAACAGCTGTTTCAAGTTTCGATTCTACCTAGGTGTTTAAACTAGAGATGATGACCGAACATCAGCACAGATTCAGCTCCGTCCATGTCTGTCTAAAATATGTGGGTGTTAGTGGTCATACCAATCACTGTATTCTCAGTAGACGTCTAAAACGTTGGAGGTGTAGCGACTGAGATACCGCATGTTCCGTTTTAATGCAGTCAAAGTTTTGCTGTTAAGCGAGAACAAGAAAAGTGCAGCCACCCTGTTAACCAGCAGCTTTACTTCCACCCTTAAATTATGGCGTACATAAATGTACTTACTGAGGACATCACAGGCAGCACTAGTTATGGTAGCGGGAACCCTCAACTGACAGTCCAAAAAGAGATGGTTACATCAAGGTAGACGAAATACATGTTGAAAAGGGATTAGATTGGACCAACGCATCGATACGAAGTCAACCATAGATTCGCAGAAGGTTACGGCCAATCAGTGTCGAAAACGTGAACAGATTGGTAGGTCAGCGCGGGAACGATGCTCTAGCATCGGATTTTGTTATAACTGGAAAACCGGAGTAAAATAAGTTGTTTAAGAGCGTCACACGTTAAAACAAACGAGCTGCAAGCGGAGTCGAGCCGACCAATGTGAAGGTAAAAGCGTCAGCACCTATTGTAGTTCACTTTACTATAAAATAACCAATAGAAACTCAATAAACTGATATTTGCTTTGTGCCACGAAGACTGACTTTCGCTGTCGTTCCAGAGGGTAGCGATTTTCAACACATGTGACATGTCACGTTGTCACCGTGGTTACGGGCAGAGGATGCGGTGGTTTTGATGAATCCGTCCGGAAAACGCTAAAAACAAACATCACTTAAGCCCATGCTTAGTCCAGAACTTGTCACATTGATCACCAAAATCGTACTTTCGAAATTAACCACAAAACCCTTCATTTTAGGCATAGTTATCGCTCAACTCATTGTGACCAACAGCATTTCAAATGTAATTTATTTGTAAGTATATCGGCACAACCTACGTTCACCAATGAACTTTTTCCTATTTTCCTTCAGTAATTTTATAGGGAAATTGAGAAATTAATGCGTAGCTGCACCCACTGAAATGTGCTGCTTTCAAATTAGCTAAGTTAAATTGATCGCTCAGGCGAAAACGACGCCTACCGACCAGGACTGCATTGCACGCATGTTAACAGGTTGCACCACAACATTAAATTTATCATGGAAAACTAAGATCCTTTTCGTACCTGACTCACGTGTAAAGAGGGGTCTCTCGATAGAAGCATTTTCCGAAATAGGACAAGCTGAGTTGGTATATCTCAAAATTCTTTGTCAACCGCATACAAATGCGAGCTCGTACGGACACTATATCAAACAGATCGCAAAGTCTGTTAGGATAAGCATATACCCGAACAGCTCGGCTTCATTCATAATGGATATCCCATGTGTTTCACCTGCAGGCATCCTAAGCCACTCGATTTCCCACCGACCATCGTAACGGTACCGCGCAGACCAGTGTTCGTAAAAATGTAGTCTGATGGTAGTTAAAAACAATCAGTACAGGCACAGACACTCTTGAATCAATCACGAAACTCAGTCCTCTACCAATAATTCGCCCACAGAACAGCGTCAGTAGCACACAGAAAAAAATACACAGAAACGAAGTTTATCGCAAGATTT
The DNA here is from genome assembly GCA_008508345.1 of Paragonimus westermani. Taxonomy (NCBI): domain Eukaryota; kingdom Metazoa; phylum Platyhelminthes; class Trematoda; order Plagiorchiida; family Troglotrematidae; genus Paragonimus; species Paragonimus westermani. Next base: position 39,275 of record QNGE01003624.1, read on the forward strand.
TCGGTTACACCATTAGCAAACACGTATTGATCAGAATTCGTAAGAGGGTTTACGACTGATTTTGTGGTTGATGTTACTCATCAGGTTGTGTCTGGTGAACCTCGTAATCAACTTTAGGAGCCCATTGAGGCTAAGAGACGAGCGAACTGACTTTAAAAACTCACACGCCCACTTCTTATTATAAATCAACCGTAGGAAAGTCAAAAATGAAAAAATGACTTTCTCACATCCGTCAGGTACGGTCGTAAACAAAAGCGTCGTCATCGTTTCCATGAGGCCGGAAAGAGGTATCAAGGACGGATACAAGCTGGCAAAATTAAAAGTGGCAATGGTCCTGTAATTCAATCAGTTGGGGTAATTCGGTTCACTCCTAAACGCGAGCAAGGGTCGAACATAAATAGTTTTTTTTTCGATTCGGGACCACGTCGTCGCACAGACATGAATGAGCATATAGAGGGGAATCGCATAACAAGAAGGTCACGTGGGAAAACAGCGGTGCGGTGTTGTTCAAAGTACTCGCGAAACAACTAAGGTGTTGAGTTTAATGAAGGGTTGGTGACCCAGTAGACACGGTAAACGACGAGCAACGTAGCTCATAGGCGACATTCTAAACACAACAAAGACTCGTGTTATTTCTTACTACAGAAAGTTTCCAGAAAATACGTTTTAAACACTCCACGAGTGGGCTTCAAGTAAGTAAATCCGTTCACAAAACTGTTCTTACGTACACGTATGAAATGCAACGGGCTCAATGAGTAAGGTAACCTTCACAAAATCGAAGCGCGCCTCAGTAATAGTAGACTGCTAATTTATTGTAGGATTCGGAATTGATGATTGAGAACTATCTTGAAATTGATCTTAAACTTGTAAATCTCATATACGCGGCACAGAAAAACTCTCGGATTGGCAGCAACAAGCTGCTGGCCGTAGTACATGGGCATGCATTAATAAGGCTACAACAGGAGTACAGACCTCAGAATAAATCGCTGGTTGGCGGCAACGCCACAGAGGTGGCGAATAGATCAAGATGTGCTTTTTCAACTGTCTAGTCGTAGGAGTCGTTAATTGATCGATTCTCATTTGCACAATGGGTTTGATTAGATGAGGTTGGTACGGCCTTATCACATGACCATAGCGGAGACAGGGTATAGACTTAACAGCAATCAATCTAGTGTCACATTTGTCAATTTACTTCGAACGCTACTACTTCATCAAGGTCAACAGGGAGACTACTAACTTCGAGCAACCTAAGATCTATATTGAACACATTTACGTGTCTGAAGCTTATCAAGTTGTTGAGTCGGTAGCTGACACGTGAAAAACAGACAGAAACGTAAGAAGAGGTGGAACGCTCAAAGTGTGAGCGAAATAAACTTGGAGGAAACGTAAACCCACAACATTGTGTCTAACAGGCCACTCCAATCGAAGGCAAACGATTGATGTGAAACTTAGCCAGGCAACCTTTTACAGTAGCGAACTTTTATCATACAACAGTCAACAGAAAACTGCTTCCAGCTCAGCTCAGCACTCGGAGAAAGAGCACAACATGGAAGACGATAGTTCGGTACATACTAAATAAGTACAAATCAACGTGGTTAATTAAACGGAGCTACTGCAGCCAACAGTTGGTAGAGTCTGTCCACCCAAGACAGTTCGATGATTAACACGGCGTTCCTATCTTACGCTTTGAACGCAATTGAACAGTAAGCCATTGGACGCGGCCAATCTCTGAAGATACCCAGCGCGAATTGCCTAGATGTCACAGCTGTACAAACGGCCTGTCTGTAAGGTTGTGACAATTATCCCATCTTTAATTAAAAGAAAAAACAACATCGGTAACACAAACACAAATCGGATTCCAAATGAACGATTGAGATTTCGCCAAGCCTCCTAACAGATCTGATGACGTCCAGGAATGAACACAAATCCACACTTCCACCAAAGTTTGGGCGACGTCTTTCAGCTTAAACCAAACAGATGGGTTGGTACCTCCGACCTGTCGGCAATGCTTTGAGTTGCCCCAGCAGTGCCGTCGGTTAAAACAATATAGCCCGCATATTCAAATGTTGAGTTTCTGGTGTGTGTGGGGTAGTTCAACAAGCCTGTGCCGATAGTTGATTACATTGCATTCGAAGACCATTCTTAACGCAAACTTGGATTTAAAAGATACGTTGGATAACTCCGTCTCGGTTCGTTTAAATATCATAAACCACAACCCAGCAAAATATTCAATCACAGATTGTTTTGAGTGTTAGCAAACACGAGTAAACCCTTAGGTACCGGACAGTCTTGCAACGTAGCTATCAGCACAAAAGTTAACTTGGCAACTAAAAATGCTCAATTATTACTGTAAGTGAAGGTGGTCAAACGGTTGACGGGGCATGAAAATGCCTCAGCAAAAAGTAACCTTTACTTCTCGCATAAGCTCTCAGTGTGAAAGGAACAACAGTTAGGAGCAGTTTGGAAGTAATTGAAATCAGACCAAATTAATTTCCATATAGCCAGCAAAGGCTTGTGCTATAGATAAAATGCCTCCTAAAGAGTAGCAACCTATTTTTCCCCAAGTATCCCCCGTGCCAACAATAAACATGTGATCGATGCTGACGTTCAACTAGCATACGCGGTTTAAAGACGTACAATGGAAGTCAACAGATGGAAACGTTGTCCGAATTCAAAGAAACGTCGCGGCACATACATCACACATATCGAAGAGATCAAGTCTATTTGTACAGAAAAGCATCCGGATAGTTTTTACTACCCTGCTTCATTAATTGTCTTTACGTCACAGGCGAGTAAGTTAACTAATTGGAACGATTGCCACAGTGAAGTTGATTAGCCACCATTCCCCTAAAGTTCTCATATACAGCCTTGTTATTCACTGTTTAGAATGGTCCACATACCTTTACAAACAGTTGAGCAGAACAGAACCGCCTGTATACTGTCGACTTGGTACCAGGGGGGACACTAACACCAAGATCATTAGACTACCTAAGCGCACCACACAGAATGTTATCCGCGACTCAATTATAATAACGGCACTACCGTCAGGAGGACAACCCCAACACCACCGGACCGACTGTGTCAAAGAAGGGAACAGCGTTTGGGAATTCCAGTCAGAATCTGAGTTAAAAGTCTTACCGGCACGATAAGAGAGGACGAGACATTCCTGTGGAACCCACCAAGAGAAAACGACCTGAGAATAATTCACGTGGTAGTGAAGTGGTTGTCTCACTAGAAGCTAACATGCACAGAATGATTTTCACGATGGCCTGAATAGAAACGTCGATTTCCTTTGATAACCATTTGATTAGAAGCAAGCCACGACGAGTTGATAAAGTAACCGTGACAAATGCTGAAACATGAAATTGAAAACTTGTGCTCATAAGTTTATTTATGAGGTAATAGCCCATTACACCTTGATTCCACCTTTTACTGGGTGTTTGAAATACGCAAAGGAGGGAAAGTGAACCATGAAGACAAACGTAAATTAAACTCGAATGAAAGATTCGTTTCTACGGTGTACGAGCATCCATCACAAGTACAGGAAAGGAACCCGTTCGACAACGAGCGCCCCGGACAGGCGTTCACCCTGAGAAACTCAAGCGTTCAGTTTGACCGAAGCACGACGTGCGGCATCTTCACACAAGCACAACGGCAATGCCAGTGGGCTCACAAAAACCTGAGTACATCTGAGTGATTAGATTAGCATTTATGTTTGCACTACTCCTAATTTAGAAGTAATCAAGCAGTTCCAAATAAATAAAAGTACGAACCACACAGCGGTCAAAAGGCCTATGGAGTCCCAAACAGAAGCGCGAAACACAAAAAGGACCCCGAGGAAACTTTGTGCATTTAACATAGAGAAAAACCAAGCATTTAATAACAAATAAATTAGCCTACTTCGGACAATTCATGAATAGTGATGATATATGGGCACAGACGATGTTTACCTCAATGACCGCAGTACAAAAGCAATAATGGGTTTCTGACAAATTGGATCTTACAAATAAAAGGAAGTGCCGAACCATGTTTTATAAACAACAACCAACTAGCTAACTTAATCAATTCTCTAAACACAGCACATTCACAAACACAAACAAACAAACCACCATCTAATTAAACTGTCATCCACGCAATTGAGATGGCTATTAACATTCCGTGTGACCCCATTTCAGTTTTGTATATAAGCCCGCTTTGCGAAGTGAAACCGAAACTAAAGTGACGCACTTCGTGTTTTTGAACCGCAGCTAGCTACTGCTTTGTCCCTATGCGTTGAAGGACTGGGTGATCTCCAAAAGAGAGATTCCAAACTGACTGAACTGTGACGTAATGTCCCCTTACTGTTTCATAACATTGTGCTGGTGTAGTAGTACTGACACTCGTTCTCGATAAGCCATTCTTGATAACCTCAAGTTCCCCCTCTTGACAGCCATACTACAAGTCAGTCCTTTGCAATTGTATACGCTCGAAGAGAATCACCAAAGAGATGTTTGAGACCGACTTTTCATGAATACTCTGAATATAATACCACGAATAAATGAACAAACAATGAAAGACAAATTATTATTATTATTATCACTAGTAACATGCTTTAAACTATACAGTACACTACCATGCGTACAGAGGCAGTGCGACGGTTTATTCAACTCTCGAAAATCTGGAGCCGGAACAGGTTTGGTTAAACAACACAACGACGCTAGAGACAAAGGAAGGATCATAAACAGATGCCGCCAATACGGACGGCTTAAAGAGGCGCAGTGGTCCTTTTCCTAACCCGCTTTACTCCCTTCCTTTTCATTTACTGAAGTCGACTAGCTATTTGTGTCTGGTAAATGTTTGAATTATCATTTTGGAAATAACTCACGGGTCGCGGGCTCGATTCTCTAGCGTGCGTGGTGCTGACGAGATTCAACTGTGTTAAAACAACTGTCCGTGACTTTACTAGCGTTTGCCAGGATCAACACTTGTAGGCATCTATTAAATAGTTAGTAGGCGCACACTATTCACATAGGTCATCCCTAACTAGGATATGTGACACCACGTTTGTTTACTGAAGACCATCTATTCTACTGAACCAAGTTGGCCACAGAGTGGTACCGAACAAAAAATCGATCAACTAATTACACAAAGCGAAGCATGCAACACTCTCCATATCATCACCACAATGCCCGCTGGGAACGAGAGAAATCCATTTAAGTAGGTATTAGAGGTACAAAGTACCCCTAAGTATTTGCCCCCTCGGAATGCTCTTAACAGTAAGTAACCTGGTAAAGGTCATCTTCTGGATAAAGGAAACGACGCATGAAACACACTCAGCGAATAGTTCTGCTATGTGACAGAATGTGTTCGCACAATGTTAACTACGATAAAAACACTTGTATGTCATCACTCAAGTTAAATCGTACAATAGAAAGGCTGTGGACCCCCCGTGAGCAGCGCTGTTGACACTCATTGCTAGCACGACAAGTCAACAAAGATGGAATCGGGTGCAGAGTTTGTACACCGGGAAAGAGACAGCACAAAATAAACACGCAAACTAAAACAGGGAGCATTGACGATTAACCACAGACGTATCTGTCAAAGGCACATGTGCAATACGTACATATATATATATAGGGAAAGAGAGTGAAATAAACCGCCAGAAGCCTATACAGGTGATCACATAAAAAAAGATAAGAATGGGTTTACGTATGCCATAGGACGGACATCCGGATGCGCCAACTCCTTGAAACTGGTGAACTCAGGCTTCATTGGCTTAGGTATAGGTTTGCCTATCAGAGTGATAAATGCACCCCGATTTTTCATTGTGTCACAATAGTTGGGTGCCGAGAACACTGTTATACATCGACCGTTATGGGCAACTTCGTAACCTTCATCTTTGACCTAGGATGTTGGAAAAACAAGAGTGAAAAGCTTTTAGTTTTCAATGACTGTTTATACGGTTGGGGATGGAATGATAGTATCACACTGTCTTAGTAACAACATCAGGCAACTCAGATGGGGTTTCCAGTACACACACCCAGCTAACCCAGTAATCAAGCGGGAAAGCTAGATAACGCAGAGCAGAATTATGGCCCAATAAATCAAAAGACAGTAAGTGTCAGCCGAAGTTCCGATTTCACTTCGACTGACAGGAAATAATAAGATAGCTCATTTACTGAGTGACTTGCGAATGCAAATCTAGCGATTGACAAGTGGCATAACGCTTGCCACAAAGTTCGGGAAGGGATCATGATGATGTAAACGTATGCTCGAAGTTCCCCTATCTCGAATAATCCTGCATGGTAATCGACAATTTGGAAAAATCCACCGTTACATTTCATTAAGTGTCAACTTCAGCACCGCAATCACCAAACTCAAAAGCATTAGCGCAATAACGCTGGTAGTTACGACTAGTGTTATTCAGCCTAACGAAATGGAATGAGAACTTATAAAATGCAAATACAGTGTTTCAGCCAAACAACACCAGAACTCACATATATACAATATCCAACGCTCCAACACCGGTTATTTCGGCAGGGAAGGCGACGAATACTAACCAAATGTCTGCGAGTTTGATTCACAGTAACGAGTGGTGACTGACTTCAGTCAACGCTCGTCAGGATTGGGTGGCTTGACGACATACATACCAATCATCACCTAGCCAGTCATACGGCTGCAAAAGCCGAAAGCATAATTACAACCCGATAAACTAACGAGTGTGGATATGTTTAAGCAAACGCCGATTGGATGGTTAGCCTTTGTCGTGACCGAATGACGACCAAATCCATCTTAATAAAAAGCGGGATCCTAGCCGACTCACTTCGTGGCTTCGTATAATGTAGTCCAGCCCGTTTGCTATGCAAAACTTTTCAGTCACATCCGGTCCGAACTGACAGCCGATCCCCCGCTTTGATGGTGCCCGACCGTTTAACTCCATTGGATCAGACCATAGGAGTTCACACATGGGACTGCCTTCAACTGGTTGACGGTCACGTGAGATTTTGCGAATGTCATCTAACGTGACCGCGTCGTCACTAAACAAACCACCGTGCATGACCTATTGCAAAAGTGTGAACAAAACTCTTCGGTTGGAAATGTACCATCATAAAGGGAACAGAGTACAATCAATTATAACAGAACTACACAAGATGAAAAGGAGCTGAGGGCGATTAATCGTCTGCAACTTCAGCTCGCGGATAGGATGAGCAACGCGGTAATGTATTTGAAATATGATATGGTAGGTCTACCAACACTGGTAAACGAAGTTAGCCCTCTTCAAAGTGAGTTTAGTTTGCAGTTCTTGCACCACAGAATGATCACAACCAGATGGAACTCAAAGTCAAGTGTGCACCCAATACTCTCACGTATCCTAAACCCAGACGACAGCAGCTGTAGCAACCAGGGCTTGAACTCATGATCGCGATTGGTAAAGGAGGTTTATCGCCAAAAAGCTACCATAAACCCTATCCCCTTCTTCAAACGTGAAATTCGTATGTCGAGGATGTGAAATGCGTCCCCCATATCGTGTAATCATCTCGCTATCAGTAGATGGCATCGTAGAATACAACAATTCCTGTACGGTGCTGAAGGTAACAGGTTTATGTGGGATTTGGGTGAACTTTAAGAAACCCATCCTGTGATCGTTAAGTTGAATGCTACTTTAAGGAATGGGTAAGAGGTAGCGCCACGTGAAACGAATACCCTCAATTCACACAAACCTCATGAATCTGATGGAAAAAGGTGCCGTAGCATACTAAAGGAGTTAGTACTCCTTATATCAGAGCGGTACAAAAATTAGTCGAAATACTGTTGAAGGGAAATTGGGTCCAGCAACCAAAGTGCCAGCTTTGAAACACTGTGGCCCACTGATTGTAAAGGGCTAATCTGCAGAACGCGTTCAACGTACTGCGTGTACGAAACTGGCTACCTGACCCAGCTGATAGGGTACATGACGCGTCTAGTCATATCGTTTCCCTCGCTGGTTCAACTACAGTCGAAGTCCACATTTTCCGTAGCTGTGTCTCTTATAAATTATCAAGTCTGACAAACTAAATATTAGTCTTCGAATTCTCATTGGGATTGGAAAAGCCGATCGACGTCTACAGTCGATTTGTAAGCAAGGCATTTAAAACACTAAAAATCGTAAACTGATACTTCTGAAGTCTATCTTCCGGTTCAAATAATATATGTATATATATATACATATGTACTGTATATCAACAAAAGAGGTTGTTTACCAGACAAAAAATCAATCGTCGATCCAACTAATAAGCCATAAACACAATTTAACGCAACAAAGACGTTGTGCATAACAACAGACGTAACTGACAACACGCACGTTTTGCAGCTGAACCAAAACAGACCTGACCCCTACCGCCAACTAAAAGTAGTGACACGGCTTGCGCGCAACGTTAATCCAGAAGACCATGCTGAATTGGTCTTCCATCCTTTTAAATGGGGTGGTCAGATGAAAAAAGTTGCGTTCATGGGATCACATGTCGCACTATTGTCTATGTTGAAGCACGTAGGTGATGAGGCATGATCCAATGTGTACACAGTGGGTCAATCAGCATAGCTGTAGCACTGCAATCTTCTGAATGAGAGTGAGGTTAAACGGGTTACCCCAAAATGAACAGCACTTCGATCGCCTAAAGCCTAACGATCACTTGACGAGCGCTCCCTCTAAATATGACACTACTACGTCCTTCAAGAGCATATTTTCTATTCTTGTGTTATCACTTTTCTATTTATCTCTTGCTAATGTTTTTGGTAATCCGGTTCTTTCGGACCGAAATGAAGTCAAATCTCACAATCGAGTTGGAGTAGGGATACCAGTGGACTCTAACCGGAAGCAAAGTTTGCATGAGTGGGTCGTTAACTGCCCTACTGTCATGGGAATAGCAAGGCTTAATTAAGAAACAAAAGGGGGGAAACATGAAACCCAATAAGTAAAAACGCCTGTGTGAAGACTCGAACATTCCACAACAAACTGTCCGTACCTCACATAAAAGCAACCGAGGGGTACGTGAGAAAATGGCGGCTTCTGCAAAACAGCTTCCTTTCGATTTTCACTGCCCCGCGTCATTCACTGCATTTACCTCACATACATTTTAGATAAGCAACAACACAGTTCACGCCAACAAACCCATTTAGTCACCACCTCTCTTAACGCGATTCCGTCAGTCACAAATGCCCAGTCCGAGAGGCGAATCCGACCATCAGTGGTTGGCTCCGTAGTAATTCACTCCATTTCATCACCTATTCTTCGTACACTATGCCCATAGGCTCCGGTCTCGGCGAACAGTGTTCGATATAGCGAACGACTCGCTGACATCTACTGGATTGTCCATTTTTATCAGCCCAAACGCTTGGTCCAAGATCAGGAGGAAAAGAGAACGTGGTAACACTGTTTATTGAGAAAACAAGTAAGGACTAGGCCACAGGGGCTCTAAATGTATATGGCGAAACGATTACCATACATGACCGACAAGATGCACAGCAAATCAGACGAATAGGTCGTATACGGCAGTCAAAACGCGGAGTGAATCAGACGGTTACATATGGAAGCCGAGGTGTTAGAAAGAACCATGTCACAGTTCAGACAACGTATTGGCGTTCGCTTTCACAGTTGCAATCTGATTGACTCAGTTGATGAATACACATCAATCCATCTGAGATTGGATCGATCGGTCGATATTTTGTAGTTCGTCTTGACTGTTTCGTTAGGAGATGAGCTTGTTAACAATACTCATAGAGTGTGACCCAAACATCTAGGTATGTGCACTCCCCAAAGATTAAAAAAATGAATTTCATCCAGGTCCGCAACGGAATACCCGGTTCATAACCTTAGAATGACTAACTCATTTGTGCCACCTGATGAGACGGACTAAACACATGCACCACTGGTCGATTATCAGATGACATCCATTGTGCTAAATGGTAAAGCTTAAAGACTGTAAATTAAGATCACTCCAACATCCGCCGATATATGCGTGACCTCTAAGTATGAGAGATGACTCCGCGAAAATATCCTACACATGGAGGTATGAGCATCTATTGTATTTTCTATATCACCACTGTTTATGCAGCTTTCCAACGTATGAATCGGCCAACTAGCTGTCCCAAATTAAACCTGCGTAATCACCGCAGTCTCGCAGACTTACTTTGCACTTTAAAGCTGCGTGTGTGTGGCGCTGGCCCTCCGGATTAGAGAGCCAGTGATTCGCCTAACATCCCGGTAGAGATCTTGGGGGTCACGATGATAAATAAGTTTCGGCGGTGTGAACGCTGCAGTTGGTTAAATGAATCGTTTGTGAAGTAAGAACCATTGATGAAGTGAAGCCCTGGAGGCCTCAAGAAAGTTGCCCCAAAGGTACATTGTGTAGATACCCAAATGACGATCGTTCCAGTTTAGATGTGGATTTTGCTTCTTATTTCTTCCTACTGATAATTACTAAAGGTTTTGATGGATATGAATTGAACACCACTTACAACTGATGGCGCCCCAGACCCATATAGGTTTCAGGACCAGTTTTATTAAAGAAAAAAAGCAATAGAATTGGGCTTCACCTTTTTTGAGCTTGCCGATGTTGCACATTCCCGTCACTACCGGAGTTTGCACTCCGGTCACGCTCGCACGAAGCGGCCGTGTTGACCAGTCATTGACTGCATACCAGGCATGACCGAATTATCACACCTAAAGGCTCAGTCACATTCGTTAATAAACGGTACGCAGGTTGTACGATAGTCTCGATGGCAGACAGCGGCTTTCTCATTAACCCCAATCAATAACCCCACTATCCGCGTGTATCATCTGAATGGAATCCTAGGAACAGTCTAAAGTGACGAACGATGTTTTGAACACTGATAAGTACGAGCGACTTTTAACGCATGTCAGCCCAAACCCTTTACTGGGATTAGGAGTGGGCAACACGGGCGCCTCATGAAAGCGTGGCCGAATGTAACCCGCGGATATCCGTTGCAAGGATATGTATTACTGGTGAGCCGTCGTACGAAAGAGATTTGTCAGATAGGTTTACCTTTAAACCGGACTTGTCACGACTGACACTTACGACAGGTGTTTATGCTAATAATCGAAACGTTTTCTTCGGACCAGCAGAAATTTGCCACGCAATTCCTGAGCAATTAGTCTAGTACGGTGAAGCATGAAACATAAACGGGTGCACGATGGTTTCAGAAAAGATCGTGGGGTTACCGGAACAAATTCAAAGAATAGGTCTAGGTCGACACGGCAGAAAACTAAGAACATTCTCCACACACTGTAAGGTATAACTCAGCTGTTAGATCTACAAAACGAACACAACAATACGAGCAATATGTGGGTTAGACAATGGTAAACATGAACAGCGTAAACCAAGACAACAAGAGTGGCAAAGAAAATGTCCAACGGTGAGTGTACTTACCAAAATCCTGTGGTTAATGAGGTGGCACAAGGGAAGCCAGTTGAAGAGTTCGGTAAAAATATCCACCATTTCCATGGAATACTTGGACTTGACTTCGCCTTCGAAACCATATAATCGATTCATATTTTTAGATTCATGGTTACCTGAAGCGAAAAGAAGGCGGATTGGTGTAGAAGGGTGACGAACAATTAGAAAAGCAGCCCGGGAAAATCTCCAAATGTTTGTACCTACCTCGGGATAAATAGAAATGATCAGGATAGAGAAGCTTGAAACCAAACAGGGTAAAAATGCACTCAACAGAAAATGATCCGCGATCAACGAAATCACCATTGAACAGCTGCAAAGAGAAGTGAACAATCAAAATACCCCGAAATGCCTTGCACTTACGTAGGGATTTTCTTTGCTGGGGAGACCATTAAGGTCAAAAATATGCATTAAATCGTAAAATTGACCATGTATATCACCGCAAACAGTGAACTTTGTGCCCTGAAGTGAAATCACTGCATAAATTGAAACATACGGTTTAGCTTACCTCCGGAACGTCGATATCAATCATAGTAGGCAAACTTCGAAGATAGTGATACATTTCCTTTAAGATCTAGTTTAAAAAAAATACCACTGTCAATAAGACCTGCATAATAAAATGTATGGGCATGCTGTCAAGAGCTATCAAATGTCTCTAGTCTTGTTTTAGATTGAAAGCAACGTATTCAGCACTAATTTACTCTCGCGAGATAAACTCTAAGTTATCCACAAAGAGTGTGTGGTGTGATGTTTTGTCCGGTCATCTGAGTTCTCAATGAAGCTGCCATTGTGGTCACAGCTTCACATGCAGCCGCTAACTCTGTATATTTAGTAATAATCTCACCCAGATGCAGTGAGGTTAATCAATGGATTTCGAAAAAAGAGCTGAATGTCGTCAACTGATACCCTGAAAAAGGTACCTCGTGACTAGCGTTTGTCAACCGTTAAGTTCCAGAAAGGGCCTATGTGACAACCATGAAGGTGGCGTCTTCGTGAAGAGCAGGCAGGATTAAAATGCAGTTGAGAGTGCACTGACTAAGACTTTACTCTGCAACATTCCTTTAGGTACACGAATGTTCTAGTCAGTCTAGACTCAAAAGCTGTAATTTGGCTGTTCACAACACACATCGATACGTTTACCTAATGCACCACCCTTATAATGCAAGGCTTTTTAGAATGCATCCACTGCTACCATTTTCACAATCTCATTCTACATAGTTTTCATGTTTTCTTAGCCCTAAAATGTGACACCTACAAAAGTGGCGTCTCTAAAAATGCCCCCACTATCGGCCAAAAAAGGCTCTCCACATTTTTCATGGGCACATAAAAGTATAATGCTGTGCGTACTTTGCAACTGAGAAGATGGGTGGACTTTGTAGCGGTTCAGTTTGGTCAGACAAACTTGTAAACGTCAGCTCACTGATAGCCTTTTAATGTCTCCTTGACAATGAGATTTATTCGCTGCTTAGTAAATGGAAGCAGCTTTAATCCCAGGCCAACCAAGGCTAGACATGGCCCCGAGGTTGCCAATGACAATGATTAGGGCTATTTGTGATCTACATAAGCTCGTTGAGGAACCACTAGAAAAATTCCGGTTAATAAAACCATACAGATATTGAGGGAATCATCGGAACTACACGCCAGACAAAATCACTTAACTAAGCCTACGAGTGCATCCGGAAAAAGGCCCAAAACGTCATAACGAATATGCAGGGTACCAAAGAGAACGTTGAAAGTGAGTCCCCCGATGCATGTGTCAGTTACAAGTGAAATGGAACTTCGACGAGGTCAAAGAAGCTGTGTTTCAGTAGTCTATGCGGATCCGTGAAAAATATAGCAAGATATACATCGTTGAGTGTTACTTACGAAAAAGCAATAGGCTTTGTCAACGTGCTTGAAGTATATAAGTTTAAAGTAACGTTGTCGAAGCCTGCTGTGGGGTGAATGTGTATACGATATACAGAATCACCCATTAATTTCTTGCAGCTCGGTGACAAAAACAGGCTATCTACAGGATGTAGTTGATAATCCGCCCTATCTCACTCTAATCTAATGAATTTCACGATTGAGCTTAACAACCTAATGAAGAAAAGAATGCACATAGAGAGAAGGAAAACAAAGTTATGTAAGATAAATGACTTTTTGAGCTAGCTGTTGTTCCCTTAGCTGTCTTCTACCTCGACGTCCTAACACTGCTAGTTTGGCATGCCAACCTTGACAAGAAACTTGGCTTCAGTACCTAGCAGCTTTTTCTAAAAAGCCCATTGATCAGTTATTGAAAATATCTGAAATCTGCCTCGTGCAGTTTTCCCTTACACAGCTCGTTCAATCGATCGCACTTCGTCAATGTCACTTTTTTAACCGTGTATGTGTTGCTGGGTATTGAGGAAGGAGAGTCAGAGTGAAGTCAATGCCACGACCTTACATGAATGAAGCACAGGGCTGAAGTTACCAACGCTATTGGCCAAGTGCTTAGTTCACCTGGTCGCCTAATTCCAAAGACAACAGCAATGTCAAAAAGAACTGTTTGTGAATGCTGGGGTTTGGGTAAACGATGAGTTTGATAAGATCTTGAACAAATGGGGCGACCGGATCCAGTGTTTGTCCATGATCCGACCACCATCTGGACCTAAATGACGAAGAAAGTGTAACAATTGACAAGCCAGATAAACTAAAGGAATTTCGGATATGCAATAGGTATATGGAGGGCATCGCAAAATATATAGCGTAATTGTGATAGGCCGTGTGCAAAACGACACAACGTGCTATCATCTTCAGATCTACCGATAAGAAGACTCCTTAACTAGACAGGAGCGAAAACGTAAAATATGGTGTGCCTTCATTTTGCCAGAACAGGTGCGTAAACGGTGTTAGCATCAACATAGGTTACAGATCAGTCGCAACATGAAAACCCCCGCTTCATATGACGAAGCGAGCATCACACTTCACATTCGGAGCGTGACGTTATTTTTCAGAACAGAGAACCAGTATCCAGTAGTCCAGCTTTTGTTGACTGGTAATTGTGAACTACAACCATCATTCCGTAAAATACGAGTATGAAGAACAGTTTCAAGCCATTTTATCCATCTGTGTACATTGTAGAACAGAAACATTTTTGGGATGTATAAATTTGCGATTAGTGCAATCAACCTTGGTTTTCGATTAGGGAAGTCTAACAAGACAGGGACAGGTGGTAGCGAAGAAATGTACGAAGGTCCGTTCATGTTCGTCTGTAAGAAAAGGAGGCTGTAAGGCTCAGAAACTGTAAAATAGCCAACCAATTGCAGAACGAAGCCTTAGCAAGGAAACGCGACAACCCTCAAGTGGTCGATTTCGGGCATTACATTTAAAGATGGTAATTGCATAGAAACGCTCGAGGTTGGCTGTACTGAATATGTGCAAAGTTCGAGACGTGCATCAATTCGAACCAGCACATTGGTAAGATCCAGGTTATGTCGAAAAACGCAACTGGTTTGGGACACGCGATACATGAAGCACTCAAAATGCTGTATATCAAGGTTGTCATGACTGGTCAGAGTGTACACATACATGAATTCTCCATCGCAAATCGCAAATACTAGCTCAAATTCAGTGCAAAAATTTATCTGCATACTACTCGTGGATGAACGATCCACCCAAAGCCTAAGAATGCAGATTTCAGAATGCAGCACTTATTCGACTTCTGGAAGGAAGCACACCGCCAAACCGAAATCCGACTAAGATTAGTACTGTTGCGTCAACAAAAGACGCTTGGCCAGCGAGTTGGTTTATTGCGCAAACTTCCGTACAGGTCATGTCAAAAACAAAACCACAAACGCGTGCACTCATTTGCACGACAGACATGCACTCACATACATTGGGTGACAGTACGTCGTCATTCGCCTTGGTGAAAGTTTCCACACAGCATGTACACACACCACTTTCCCCCTCAGTTGTCTCAGGATGACTACCACGCACGGGCGCCCAACGCCACGCTGCCACGTCAATATGCCTGCACTGTTTAAGCCAACTCTTTTCCATTGGGATGCGATTAGTTTCAGCTCCGCATCCTTAATATCTGTGGGGATTTTCACGCCTCTTGCCAGAGCTTCAATCACTTTCCGGTGGACCTTATCTTGACGTTGTAGACTACTAGCGTCTGTGGGTCCTGCTCTATTATAAAGCCGTTGACTCCAAAGATCACTTTGGGGAGTTCACCGTCTATCTGCCGTCGAGAAAGAAAACCCGCGACGTAACTGCTCAAACCAGGCACATGGTTGATCGTGAAGTCATATTCCTGTAAACGTAATGCCCATCGGGCTAATTTGCCTCTCGGGTCCCTCGCTGTCATGATCCGCTCCAGGGGTTTGTGATCCGTCTC